>JABFQA010000872.1:0-16355 GCA_022817065.1 Probaryconus sp. ZL-2020 | reverse complement strand
TAATATTTGTTTATTAACAATTTAATTTGCAAATCAATTTTTGTCCATAAATTTTAATAATTAAAACATTACTTCACTTATAGTTGTGTGTATCTAAATAAATTGTCAATACACATCCTAATAGTCATTTGATACATTAATATTTTTATTAGGGTTGTCCGAAACGAAGTTCGAACTTTTTTTGGACAGACGTAATTTTTATATATCCCATTTGTGTAAAATGAATAATATCATGCGAGTAAGTTAGTGACGCACTAGCACGTGCGTTGATGATTTCATGTATATCGGTGCTTACAATAAGTAGCAGCACTCGGACATATGCCCAATGGCAGCGGCGAACAGCAGATGGTTGTTACTTGAAAGACACGCGTGCCAGCTAGCCCTGCAAGTAGTCAGCCTGATGGCTGGATAGTCAACTGACTGACGGCCTGCTCGTTTACTGCTTTAATCGTCATTAATTGCAAACGAGCCTAGTCCTATCATCCTCGAAGCATTTTACTGAATTTATGCGGAAAAAGGCGGCTGCTTGTCGCATAATCGCTCATTAGCGACGAAAAAAAAAAAAAAAAAACATTGCTCTTAACAATGTATGACACGACGAGAATTTCATTCGCTGTTCTTATTTCAATCAGCTCGAGATCTCACTTCACTGAAACCTCGTGCATTTCAAATATTCCTTCACTGTTATTGTTAACGAATTACCACAAACTTATTGTGCAAATTTTTTATTTTTTTTTTTTTTTATTGTTTTTTGTATTTTATCTACTTAGACGATTCGTAAATAAAATTTCAGAACAAGGATTAGAACAGAAGAATAAAATATAATTGGAAATTAACATCGCGTTCAATCGTTATTGGTAAAATTCCTACAATTGATGCTGAATTGATTCCAATTTTCCACAACATTGACTAGTAACTGGTCAGTTATATAATATCATTTCTGACTAGCCATTTGATTGAATAGAATAACTAGACAGGTGATCATTGGTCAGAGTTATAAACCACGAAATTAAATTATGCTAATATGTTTCGAACTCGATATACTAGTTTCATTGATTATATGTATTCAATTAATTAATTAATCAAAAATTAAAATTGAAAAATATTGACGGTATGATCGACGAAGGCTGTTAATAAAGATGACTTTTTTTAAAAGAGGATTTTATGCGAATATAAATAAAATTAAATAGCAGCAAGTTATGAATAGGTATTAACGTTAATTGAACATTTTGTCATTGCAAATGTAATGATATAAAATCATACGCATCAAGTAGCAGAAGATTATTGTTTAATTATTAAATCGCCTGGTAATTTATTCCTTTGTCCAAACTCGTTTCATTTGCCCATAAACCTCGCTTAATTTTTCACATTTATAGGTATTCTGATTTTGCATAAAACATCAGTTTATTTGTGTTCTAACAGCGCGGAATGTGTTCCAATGTACGCCGGAGAACTCATGTCAACGGTAATATACAAAATAATGTTCGCAAAAATATTTAACACTTCCGCGAGGAGAAAAAGAAAACTTTTCTCTTGCTCTAAATAAAATTGTGAGAAAACTGCTTGTCTCCATGATAGTTCATACATATAAATTGTCGAATAATCTCGGTATAAACTGCATTAATAAGGGTTGCCATAAGTTGCAGACTGCGGTTTGTTTTCGGCAAATGCAAATGCAATCCCAGAAGAAACTAAAGTAGGGTTAAATACATAAAGTGTTCCCTAACTCAATGTATTATTTACTTAAATACCACCCAGAAGTGTAACTTGGAGAATAACCTTCCAGAATCAAGTAAGACTGAAAATGTGAACGCAGATGAAAGAGACGACTAATTGTCACAGAACCACCTGAATCAGTGACAGTCGAGAACCTAACAAGGTTGTAGTTCATCCTATGTTGACATTCTAGATTACATCGGGTTTCAACCTCGATCAGAAAATCTACAGCTTAAATGTGATTCTGGAAATAAAAAAAAAAAAGAAATTGATGTTCCTTAACGAACCTTTGTGATCAAGGGAACTTTTGAAATGTAATGTGAATAAACCATAAAATCGAATCCAAGAATAATTAAAATAAAGTATAGAAAAAACTTCGTACTAAATGAATCCATCTTTTATTTGGTGCATAAAATGAACTTACTTGCTTATCTACGAATACGGAATATTTTCTGAGTGTCTGGATTAACTGTGTGAAATTAACTATCCATAAAGTTTCAGAACTGTTCTATAGCAAACAGTTGTTTACAATGAATAGATTTTTCGGTAGAACGAAGCCCATTTTGAATTTGAAAAAAAAAAAAAAAAAACGGAATGGAAAACAATAGGAAATCTAATTTGTGAGGAAGAACTAAAACAATTTCAATATATCTTATTTTTAAATGGACTACCTCAATATTTATTATGTGACAATTCAATTGATGTCGCACGCAGAAAAATGCTAATAAAAAAAAAAAAATGAAATCTCTCGAATAAGACATAAAAAATTCCATAGTAATTTAAATGTAATTTTACAAGTCAGTTGAAAAACAACTCAATTGATGTAGGATATCTTGAAAACCGTTTGCAATGATTTCTGTAATTAAACGTAATTTTACACAGATTTTCTTCCTAATACTTTATTCTTTCCCGAAGAGAACCGAGATGTTATCGGGGAACGCCCGGATATTTTTCGATTAGGGTCTATTACCGTTGGTAATTTTCTATTAAATGTAGCAGATAGTGAAATATAGACATTCGTAGGAATTACAGTAAAACACTAATGCAATCAAATGAACAACTTTTACCGAATAAAAAAAAGATAGAGGAAAGAAACATGCAAAAAAAAAGTAAGTAATGAAAAAAAGAAAATGTTCGTGGTTTGCTGAATAAAATTAACCGATGAAATATTATTGAAATACATACATTACGTTTTTAAATGCATCGCATTTTCAAGGAGTGCTTAAAAGTATATATATGTAGAACAGAAAGTACTGGGAACGCCCGATAAATTTTTATCAACGTCTCGGAGTTCCAAAATAGCGTATTTATCAACGTTACTTTAAACGCTAATGTACAATCCAAAATGTCATCAATTATACTTGAATTTCTTGTTGGATTTTCAATTATACCGTAATAAGTTTAATGCGCCAAAGTCCATCGACTGCGCGATACATTTTAAATCGTTGGAAAATTGCAAAAATAGAAACATTCCAGAGTGATTTACACTCAGCAACTAATCTGAACGTTAAAATTTTCTTACACTAAAGTATAATTCTTACATTCAGAAAACAATCGTTCATTCATTTCCGATTTTTCTATAGTTTCAATCTTTCATTTTCCAACGACTTTGAGTCAGCAATTTTCTCTTAAAAACCATAATCAAAGTCAAGTCATTTATTCGTAAGGGGATGTAAAGGCAAAAGGCAAAGGGAAAAGGAACACGTATTTAACAGGGGAAAGCGGTATCAAGGAGCGATATAAAAAGGAAAACAATGAACAATCTTTTGCCAGGGGTTGATAGAGGTTGATAGAAGCGGGGGAACAAGAAAGGAACGAAAAACAAAGGCCATTTCTATCCAGCATCAACTTAGTCCTGAAAGAATTGCGGACTTACTTGGGAGCGCAGCAACGAAGAGTATCCATAAGAATGCGATCCTGCGGAGCCAATCCATGGTAGTAAGGTTGCGCAAGTTATCCGCGAAAAGAAGATTCATTGAATCGAACGCGTATTTAGTTCGTCATGCGCGCATGACAATAGGTCCCAAAGTAAAATTGTTGGCCACGTAATGAGATCGTTATGGACAGCGATGAAATTTGCTCATAGCGTACAACGAACGCATACCATAAGCGAGGGCTCAGAAATAAGGGAAGGGTTGACTACGGATTTTTTCTTTTTTTTTTTTTTGTTTCTTTTGGGAAATAGCAGGAGAAGAAAGGACGAGAATGAATATTCGATGGAAAAGTGAGAAAGGAGACAAAGATGTGGGGGTGGCGCGACAAGAGATAGAGAGACAGAGACAGAGACAGACAGACAACGGTAGAGACAGAGAGATAGAGAGAGAGAGACAGAGACAGACAGACAACGGTAGAGACAGAGAGATAGAGAGAGAGAGAGAGAGTGTGAAAAAGAAAGTTAAGAGAGACAGAAAAAGGATAGGTCCTCTACTGTATCGGGAAGAAGAAGGAACGAGCTCGCATCTTGATGACTCTCGAGAGGGACGTGGCGCGTTCGGTGTGTGCCCGGCGCTACATGTCTCGAAAAAAAGGCCCCCGAGTAAATTCCTCGGCTCGTAATTTTCGACGTTACGTATATCGCCCACAGAATAATCGCAACAACGAACACACACTGGTCGCACCTGCAACAACTACTACTCGCTATCGATTAATCTCCCGCACTCGATTATTCCTAGGAGTGGAAGAGCTAATTCGGGTTATACTTTGGCGCGCGACTCTTGGATCGATGCACCGACACTGGCCACCACGTTCGATAAGAATAAGCGCCGCGTCGTGCGGTGTTAAATCTGCCGCGCGGCAGATGCGCCCTGGCGCTGGGGTTACGGGTCCGCTCTGGTGTCGCTGGTTACGGAACAGGAGAGCTTATTCCGGAACACCTCACGTCAGATGGCGAGTAACATCATCGTTCATTGACAGGCGCGCGTTAAATGGAAATGAACGATCAGCGATGACGGTGCCTCGGCGAATCGAGTGCATCTGTCAGAGAGAGAAAGAACTAGAGAAACCGAGTTCTGGGAAAGCAGTGGGGTGGTTCCGCGTTTCGGGGTGGGGGCAGCTGGAAGCCCCACCATCGTTCGCCGGCAGGCGACCATCTCCCTCGCGAGGTACCGTCTTGCTCGCAAGCTCGCTACCGTGCCTCCCTCTCCCGCCACCCCGGCCCTTCTCTGCCCCCAACGAACTCGGGAACGGAGTGGTGGCTGCTACCCCGGAAAGTTAGCTCGTCCATTCCCTTTCTGCCCCTATGCAAGCTCGACAACCCTGTCGCTCGTACCACCGCCGCTGGCTCCGTCGCTGCCTCTGTTGTGTGCTCGAGGGTGCCCACCTTCTAACGCCATTAGAATCCCCTTCCGCCCCGCCCCGCCCCCTCGTTCGACACCGGCATTGCCAGCGCTCGTTGTTACCACTGCGAGAAGAGAGTACCTCGTTTGCTTTATCAAGAGGACTCTCGTGACGAGCAAATGAATCTTGAGGAATAAGAAATGACACGCTGTCGCTACTCGGGGGCGGAAGACGAGGACGTTTAGCCCTCGAGTGGGAAGATATTAACGGGAGATTAAGTTATCATTCTCGAACCGAACTTACCGAAATTGATGATGGATTCCACCGATTTCCGATAGACGAGTACCTATTGAATGTACGAAGTTTGGATTCCTGTATAGGATTTAATAGGTTTTTGTTTATCGGGACTGTAATGAATAAATATCCAAGTAGAGGAATTAATTGCCCAGATGGTACTGTGTAGGGACTTAGACAGGTTGTAACGGTGGCTGGATATTGGCTCCATTTTAGGATTCTTTCCTTGCCAGGATTTGGCAATTCATTTTCCTGCTGGGGTAATTATAAAAATGACCATTGCTTGAGGTGATTGTTATGACAGTCAAGTTAAAAAGTTATTGACGATAACTCATTGATTTTGATAATTCAAAATCTGACAATTTTGAGTTATTGATCAACAACAGAACATAACATTTAATCAATCTATTCATCTAATGTAGTTGTATTATATGGATGTTATAAGGATATTATCCATTAGATGGACATAAGAATAGTTATATCAGGGTGATACAACTACCTTAAGTGTAAAGTAGTATTTAAAGTTGTTATGTGAGTTTAATATTATTACTAATTTAGTTGTCCATAATGGAGAGTTGTTCACATACTATTGCAGAATATTTTTGTCAATGTGAGGTTGCTGCTGATAACAGCGTAAAATTAACTATCCCCGGATAAAGTTTCACAACAGTGCCCATTCCTACAGCAAACAGTTGTTTGGAATGAATAGGTCTTTTGGTAAAACGCTACCCATTTTCAATGTGAAAAGGAATGGAAAACAATGGGAAATTTAATTTGATGAGAAACAAAAAAACAATTCGTATTTATCTTATTTACAAAGGAATTGGAGTTTGCGATATTTATTGTTTGACATTTTAATTGACGCGACGAATTTTTAAACAAATTGTCAAAACAGATGCGTAATCTATTGGTGACTATTTTCTATTTTGCCGTAGATCGGAAGGGGCATTATGTTCTGCTCCTTAACTGACGCATAAGTTAATTATTGGCGTTGGGAGACTTTTGATTGAGCTGTTACGACAGGGCGATTTTGATGGATGGGCTCTCACATTTGACGTGGAAATTGCGCGGGATGAAGCTTGATGACGTACACTTTGTGAAATGGCCTAGAGCGAAGACGAACCAACATCGTTATTTTGCCGTCGTATCGCTTCCGGTCCGAATTTGGCAATGCCGTGACGAAAAGATTTAACAGGCAGCTCTCAGAAAAACTTAGAAAATCTTGGAAGTAATTCCAGACAACTAACAAGAAACGTCACTTTAAGGCGCATGAGAGACGAGGGAGATGTGACAAGAGGGGCAACAGCTTCTTCGCTCATAATGGGGTCCAAAGTAAAGGTTTTTCTTCATAGCAAATGAAAAATTAAAAAAGTAAATGCGCGAATTAGACGATTAAAAAAAGTTAACGAGTTCAATTATCTAATATTCGTAATTGAGATTACTACTTTTTTTTTAGAACATCATAATTCTTAAATAAAGGAAAAATTCATCATTGTAAAAATGTATCTAAAAGATGTTTCATCTTCCCAATCTCATTGAAGTTCTTTGAGAACTTTAGAAAGACATGCCTTTCGGGACATAGAATGAAATGAAGCGTGCAGACTTTCAGTAAGACAAAATATTCGAAATGATAGAGACAGTGACTGATAGTGATCATAACGATGATCTAAGATAATAATAAAATATAAAAAATGTATAACAATAGCGAATTTTTTTTATTCTACAATTTACCGACAAAACTGAACATATACCGTGTTATTGAACGAACCTTAAGATGGCAGAGCAGCTGTGAAATGTAACAGAACAAATCTTCACGAAAGCTCGATTTGAAACATTCGCAACTACGCGAAAAAATTAAATAAATATGATAGATGTAATAACAATATGCATCATTTAACATAAATATTCCATTCAAAATTGCCACTCTCAAAAATTGTAAAGAATTCTAATGAAACCTTTAAACATAGACCTTTTTTATAACGGGATCCAAATTTTGTTCACCTAAACAGAACTCAAAAAATCTAATCTAATTAAAAAAGCCTAAACGAAATTAGTTTCAAAGTTAATTACGATGATAGTATTAAAATATGATCTTGATTCGTATGGAAAATTGAAATGCAAACTCATGTGCCACACTCGTTCTGAATTCTACACTAGTTCAACAAAATAAATTCGAGACTCATGCTTTAGTCATTCACACTTTTGACAATATTCAACCTTTCGGTGGCAGACTATTCACACTTTGCTTCCGAATAGTAGTCAATCAAAAGTAACATTTTGTGAAACATGACCAAAGCGTAAAAATAATGTACATCATACAAGTTGCATTCATAATGAAATGAGAAACAATGTTTTCATATCCTTTAACCAACTGAATAAAAAAAAACGACGTAATTATTAATTTACGCAACACCTGAAAATTCTCAACCACAACTAACTTCGAAACCATAAAGGTTCCTTAAACAACATCACGCTGATTTATTTCTTCGAAACATCTCTGAATATCGTTTCCCAAGTACTTATGTAACAATAACTCGAATTATTAAGGACAAAATAATATAAGTACATTCGAGAGTACATAAGTAACATTGAAATAGTGCCAAACATCTAAGAGTAAAACTGATCGTAATGCAAAAGCTCCTTATAGTAGTTCCCTTATTAGAAACCATTCCAAACGGTGAAACTCCATTTCGCGTGCCAAATATCCATGCCACTTTACGACAGTGAACTCAAGGTCTTCGTGACAAGTGTGTACATTCGTACAAAACCGTTGCGGAATAAGAAAAAGAAGAAACAGGAGAAGAAAAATTCTTATCCCATCGACGGGGAATAAGAAGAAAAAAAAAAAATTCCCAGTCACGTGGAGTCCGTCGAAAGCGCGGCAAAGCGTGCGTGTGCCACCATATTCTATTGATTTTCTGCAACGAGTCACTTTTAGCGTAGTGCGCACGTTTCCACGTACACAAACGAACGTGCTCGCCGCCGAAGGGTGTGTGTCTCCGTCATATCATACGAATTCATCAAAGTTCATTTCATCAAGCCCAACGATCCAAATAAGAACGCGATACGTTTTGAGTAGGTCGCGGAGTCCGTTTAACGAAGGTCCAAGTTCTGTTGTCCGTTGATGTTGAACGTTAACTCTCATGGACGTCACATGAGAATGCATAAGCGCCATTAACTCCCTGGCATCGAACACATGATCGTCTCAACGAATCTCCTTCCGTTCTAATGTGTCTGTCGAACCGCGATACGTCAATCACCAGCAACAGTGAGTAGATGGTTTTCACCACCAATTCACCTTGTGGAAACGCTTCGGACCAGCTAACTCCAGCTGATCCTTGACAGACAGTGAGGAAAAGAAATAGAAAAAAATTTTTTTTTGTATTTATTCTCGCAAATGTTAACTTATACGTTTATCATTTCTGTTGGTCTGAAGTTTTAAACAGGACAAACGTCAAATCCGAAAGCTTTATCTAATTTTCGGATTCGAGATAATCAGTAGAACAAGTCTAACCCCATCCGAGACTTCCTTTTTCCGATTCTACAAGATTAGCTGTAACCGGATATCGGTTTACAGAGAATTGCTTAACGCAAATGGATTGTTGACTTGAGATCCCGTGGATTTTGATTCTTTCCTGTTTATTATTCACGTAAGAGATCTAATAAGAATTTATTACTAACCCATTACCGGCTATTACTACACTCCATTTCCGTTTCATCGTCAGTCAGAGTATCAGTAAGGATACGTGTAATAGGGAAAGATCATCGGAAATGAAAAGTGCTTAGGAATTTGGAAAAAAGGAGTCTCGATCGTGAGATTACCATAGATAGTCTTGATGTAGGAGCCTTCCACATGGGAATGGACGTGAATTTCAAGTGAGTGAAAAGTTCTCGAGGATTAAAAGAAAGTTCTTGGTTTTTGTAGAGCGCTAATCGGAAGATGTCGAGGTTGTACTGAGGATAATTGATCATTAGCCCTGTTGGGAACCAGCGGGGACACGCACGACCCATGTCAGGATGCCGGAACAGAGCAACGATTACCGCGTTGTGGTATTCGGAGCGGGTGGAGTCGGCAAAAGTTCATTGGTATTGCGATTCGTAAAAGGGACGTTTCGCGAATCTTATATACCAACGATCGAAGACACGTATAGGCAGGTACGTTGAACCCCCTACTTGAACCCCCTTCGTTTATTAACTCACCCCGTGAAATCGTTTCGTTCTCTCGACAGTCGAGATTCAGACGATTTTTGACGATCTCCTCAGGTTTCAAGAGGAACGAAAGAATGCGCATAAAAGTAAAGGTTTTGTTTGGAATGGAAAAGCCAAAAACAATGACTTCTTGAATTAACAGTGGTAACGTAACTGTTCATTTTCTATTTTTTTTTTTCTTTTTTTTTTCTTTTTTTATTTACTGTTAATGGAATTGATTTGAGAATCCAAATGGCAGATTACCTTCAACAAATAAAGATTGTATTTTAGAGGAAATGATCTGCGATAAATGTTGCAAGATAAACGTTTTCCAGAATAATTATTTGTTTAAGACAAAAAGAAATTATATATATATATATAAAGTTACTCAGAAAATGGGAAATGAAACAAAATACACAAAGTCTATTATAAGCGTGTGTCCCTGAGTTGTATGAAGTTAATGTGAAAAAGGGGGAAGCCAATAGGATACTCATTACAAACTTTTACATCACAATGTCCCAACATGCATCCGATAATACCAGTTGCAATTTCCATACATAAAAGATTTTTTTGTTAAAGACATATCGTCTGCATTTTTCTTTGTTTGCAATACAAAGTCATTTCCTCCAAATAAATCTCATTCAAACCATCCCAAAAAAAAAGTAGACGCTCATTTAACACTTGGATAATTTTACGTATTATTTGTTATATCCAGAAATAAAATCTAAAAGGCAATATATATATATATTTGATGATTAAATTAAATGAAATTCACCGCAAATTAATTTTGATAACAGTGATTCATCGCAAAGATATCTATAAAATCTTATAACAATTAAATGCACTGAAAGTTTTATTCGTATAAATGTATGTTTAGGGAGTCGTAGGGGAAGGTATCCAAATATTCTGTGACAAACATCTGTATTTAAATAATCGGTACTGACTGTATCTGATTGGAGGGAAATAAACTTGCTTCTGAAGATTAATTCCCTGGAATTAAATGGCTTAAATTTGATTAACGATAAAATATATGGTTTCCTAGATTGAAATACAAACTATCACAACTTCTTATCGAAGTAAATCAAATTCGAGTCAATAAACTTTAGGAATTAAAAATAAATGACATAATATATACGATTTCATTATTTTTCATTTAACTATACGACGAGAAATATTACTGTTCTAATATTTCTTTTGCGTTCGTTATTTATTATAATTATTACTTTCAGTAAAAATGGTAAAACATCGTTTGTGTATTAATTTTTGAGTATTGCCAATCTTAATAAGTGATTAATATTTAATAAAGGGAGACTGGTGGAACTCATTGTTATGTTCGTGATGCGAAGCGTGTATACCAAATGGAAATAATATACTTTCCAGGTGATAAGCTGTAACAAAAACATATGCACGCTCCAAATTACGGACACAACGGGGTCTCATCAGTTTCCTGCGATGCAACGACTTTCTATTAGCAAAGGCCATGCCTTTATCTTGGTGTACTCAGTCTCCTCACGGCAGAGTCTCGAAGAGCTTCGACCAATTTGGGCCATTATTAGGGAACTCAAAGGTCAAGATATATCTCAAATACCCATTATGCTGGTAAGCGAACGTACCTTTTATTATTACATTGTATCGTGCAATTATCAAAAAGAAATCTAACGATTAACTTATAACCCATTTTAACAATCGATGCGTACCTTCAACTATAACTTTAAAAAAAAAAAAAATCATTTAATCGTTGATTAAATGATACCGTTAAATATCAAATCTAACGTACTGTAAAAAATTAAAAATCTTATTTCGATAGATGACCTTTCCAACCAGCAAAAAAAAAAAACCGATTATATTTGTAACTGAAATTTTGTAACAAGATTTAAAAATACTTGAATAAATCAGGTAAAAACTTTCTTCTTTGAAAAAGATATTAATAAACTTTATTCTCTAAAATTGGAATACAAATATAGTTCGAATGACGAACCATCCAACCTTAACCACAAGGGACAAACATTTTTTAAAGTTATTACATGAAAAACAAAAAAAAAAAATTATAAGTTGATAATATTGATGAAACTTTGTGAAAGACAATATTGTTGAATTTTATGCCCAAAAGCGTAACCGAATCGCCCGTAAAATTGTTTTAACTTTTTCTTTCCCCCCTAATATTTCCTCTTCATCCAAAAGTCAGTGGAAAATCATTTATTCCAAGCGAACGGAAGAAACCGAGGGTTGGAAAGTAATTAAATTACCAAAGCTCGTGCTTCGCAGTCGTTTAAAATCCATAGATTAATTCTCGCGACATAATCGGTATAAATTCGGCAGATAACAATCGCGAATAAGTTTAATCATAAACGTTCTTTATAGGTCGGTAATAAATGTGACGAAAGCCCATCGGTACGAGAGGTATCGATGAGCGAGGGGGCAGCGGAAGCCGCGAGTTGGGGATGCGGTTTCCTGGAAACCTCAGCAAAGACAAATCACAACGTAAACGCGCTCTTCCGGGATCTTCTTACACTGGAGAAGAATCGCTCTGTGTCTCTTCAGCCCGTACAAAGCAACAACGCGATAAGTTTAAAGGAAAAGTGTGCCGTTATGTAATTCATATGCTACGCTGCCTAGTCGAATCGATTATTTAAAAATATTCATTAACAACAACAAGTGAACAAACAAAATATCGAACATTATTGGGAAACAAACTTGAAATGTTAAACCAATTTTTTTGTTGGGTTCTTTGAAGGATGACAAAACCACTGACCTTTACATTGCACTGAATTTATTTGCATAAAATAAGAAACAGAATACAGTATTTTATTTCATTTTATCTGTCTTACCGATATATTACATTGTGAACAAATGAATAATATTTATTTAATCAAATTCTACGAGTATTTGAACATCAATTTTTTTTTCTGTCAATTAAATTATTTTTCAAAAATAATAATCGATAAATCTGCCAAATAAAAAAAGAGTGTCGTTCAATAAAAATCCAGTGTACTTTTATTACAGATAGCATTTTCAGGCTATCTATGTGCCTTCTATTGTCAACTACATTTATTGTTGTGCTAAAAAAATAAAATTTAAAAGCAGAACAAAAAAATACATTGTACCATTTAAGTGAATCGCGAGTGAACAATTTGAGACATACATTTCGATACTATTTTCACTGACAATTACTTTGCTGAAGTTTTTAATATGTAATTGAAGAAATTATTATAACAACATAGTGTGCCATTGATTATGGTGTTTTAGTATTGCGATACATTTCATAGTTACTTTGGAGGAAGGAAAGTAATCGAACGGAATGATGGTATTACCTGGTGAGTCCAACCTTTTTAAATTCCGCGAATGCGTTTATCAATATTTATCGTTCTCAATAAAATCTTGAATGACATTTTTGGCAAAAACAGTTTTTGCAAAAATGAGAAAGACAAAAAATGGAAACAAGAAACGAACGAATGGTTTGTCCTCGTGTTGTTTGTATCCAGAAATTCTGTTCGTTGCGGTTTCGTTCCACATGCAAAGCATCCGCATGTTGATCCATAATGCGGCCTAGATTTCAGTCACTTCCAACCAATCGCGGTCGAGCGGTTTGAACTTGAGTTTATCGGATCTATTTGTAACAACGCACCAAGACAATGCAAATCTTGTCGAATTTCGATGAGATTTTATCTTTAGATTAAATGCCATAATCTCAATTCATAACTCGGTGGCGCGCGACCGTTTATTCTAGGCTTTTTTTATTATATCCTCTCGTGAAAAGTGTCACAATGTCTTTTTTTTTTGCAATTTTGGAATAACCAAAATAAATTTCATGGAATTTGTACGCTGTGCAAACTGAAACACATGATGATTTTGTAATTACTTTTCAATTGAAAAAGATGATTCATCGAAAAATTTGCAAAAAGAAAAACTTCACTAAAGAAATTGCAAAGACGAAGAACATCATTAACAATTTATAAAAAGCAACTTAAAGAAAGAATTTGCAAAATCTTTAGTGAAACTAGATTTTGCAAATTTTTAGAAATGATTCTATTCATTTTTGTAATTATAGATGCATTAATCGACGAGAACTTCAGACACATTGAAAAAGTGCATAAATTTGTTCTTTCTATATTTCATTTATGATACGTAATGAGTGTTTTCTTGATTAGTCATTGATGAAAATTAAATAAAATTAAAGCACGAAAACAGTAAACAGATTGTTTTAATGCAGAAGTTGCTTATGTAACGCAAAGTGTTGAAAAAGATGGTAAATAAATGTATGAACGAATTTTTTGCCGAAGCAAAAACAACGCGTTTAAGCGCACTTCTGAGTAAATAACCAAAATTAGATGTACAAATTTCGTCATAATTAACTTCTCAAACAAACATTTTCATTGTGTGTTCTCTGTTATTCCATATTTTAGTTTATTTCTTCGTATTAATAACGCTTCACAATTAATATGAATGTAATCGTAAACGTGTAAAGTGACATTTAATTTTATTGTATTTACTGTGAATATATATGAAAGATGGACAATGAATAACTCAATTTTATTGTCCGTATCTGTAGTATGATTTACTGAGAGACAAAAAGTAGTTACAAGTGATTTATATAAGTAAGAATATTTACCACTTGATAAGTAATACTTTAAAAAATGATTCATGTTTCTTCGTTTATTTTTCGATACTTAAAATGGTATTTTTTCCACGGCATTCGTTTCTTTTATTTATTACTTGCAAAGTTAAGTAATTTTCGTTGCAATAGTCTTTTTCCACAGAAGGCAAGAACTGTCTTTTGAAATCATTTAACAGAAAAGAAAATGTTTTTTTTTTATCTGTAACGTTTTGTTGCATTTGTATGAAGTTTCTGTTTTATTTTGATTCCACGTGTATATTAGCGGCCCATCTAGCTATATTGATCGAGAGAGCAGGCGCTTTTGAACATTTACCATACACGTCGTAAACACTGATAATGCGTCACACGTCACGATGAAGATTATATGATCGTTTATTGTGTATTCCACGGCATGGTACACAACTGTTTTGACTGAATTGAGTCAGCGGATCAGTTTCACATTTTTTAGGTCGTTTCGGATAAATCAAAGTCCTATTTGCAATTATTCGTACTGCTTCGAAATTTTCATTTGTCGATCAATTAACTTGAAATCAGAATTTAATAAACCAAGTTTTTCGATCACTGCTAATAATTTGTTCATTTCTTTATTATACGCGGCGAGAAAAGTTTGCATATAAATTCTGAAATGGTGAAATGAATTTTAGACAGATTGTCGTTTTAACAATTCAGTATTCAGGATGATAATTTCTATCTGTGTTAAGATACGCATAAAGTACGAATAATAAATTAAGAAAAGAAAAGAAAAAGTTTTTAAATTTATACGTGCGTCTTATGTGCAGTTAGATGCAAGAGACTTCGCCGCGCAAAATTAATTAACTTTGATCTACTGAGATGTTATTACAAACGCGTAAGAGAGCGTCGAAATGTTTGCTGTGTACTACGTTATATACAACGGTGAATTGTAATTAACGTATACGTACCAGCAAAAGTCACATAGTAATATACAAATTTAAGTGCTAATCATTTTGTATTATTCACGTATGAAAGTATAAATCTTTTTGAAAACAATTGATAACATTTTTGCACGAGATATTACGAACTCGATTAAAACCGACATATTTGACAGGAAGTTTTCGCATAAGAACGTATATAAAATTCATTGATATCAGCAAGTTTTGGAAACGTTGAAGTGAAAATATTTCGACGTGAAATAATGCTATCTGAGTATTATCTTTATGACGTAATTGACTCGTTCAGTCGTTATCAACGAGAACATTAAAGACGTGCCTTATAAAACAATTAGCGTGCTATTAATGTCCATATTAAATGTATTCTAATGTATAGTAAATTTTCTGAATTTGCAAATGTTTTAATTATGAAGTGGCCAACAATAAGTGAATCAAATTTTTCAAAACCAACGTCAATCTCATACATTTTCTAACTGATATTAATTTAAGAATCTTATTAAAAAATTCTGATCGTAAAGTCCATAATCTATTTTGTCAAATCTAATTTTTCCTATCAAAAATTGCTTTCGGTAAATTCTTTTCAGTAATTTAAAGATTTCCATTAATGCAAAAACACCGTTAAAGCATTTTCCAGGTAAATTAATTTTTCCACAAGATTGCAAAAAAAAAAGAAGAAAATTGAAACCTGGAAAAATGGGTAAAAAAATGATGATGAAAAATGGTTGAATTTTGCTTGATTTCGATGAGGTCAGGCAGGGCGTCTCGCTGTGCGGTACGTGCGTACAGGTACGGTGAGGAATGGCGGACGAGCGCACTTTCACGCGGCGAAGGCGGTTGATAGCCCCTGAAACAGTGGTTTTATGTAGTACAAAGGACTGCTATTTGTGTACTCTCAACTGGCCTACTCACGAAAATCCTTTGCTACATTGTAGATTTTCGCAATTTTTAGCCTCTCGCTATGTTTATGACTATTAACTATTTTATGATACTTTGCATTCTATTAATAATGATTGAATGGACGCTTCTACTGCGCATTAGTATACTTTGTACGATGCGGGTTTCTTACTGCGAAGAAAGGCATCGCGATTAAGGATGTTTAATACGTAAAACGGGATTCAATTTCCATTCGCAATCAATCGGCGTATTATTTTTATTGCACTTTAATCAAATTCGCAAAAATATTAATTGCAATTAATTAACAATAACCAGTTTTCAAAAAGAAATATTTTTTTTTTTCTTGTATACGAAGTCCTGAGGGTATCTTTGAAATAATACCAATTGGACGCGTTTCATCCGATTGGCTTCAAATTTATCACACATCTAGGTGAATGTGTCCTCTAAAACATAGCGTTATAGTA
>JABFQA010000871.1:0-16364 GCA_022817065.1 Probaryconus sp. ZL-2020 | reverse complement strand
ATGTTTACTATACTATAGTACTATAGTAATACTATAGTATTACCGTCGTGTTTCTAAAGTACTTAAAGTATTTTGCTTTTAATAATATGTTATATACCGAGGAGAAAGTATATATTATTTTTCTATGAATGAGAATATTATTAAAACTAAATAATATTTTTTATGTTAGATTTAAGACACTTTTCTCCATTTCTTCACAAAGTAATTGAAATAAAATTAAAATGAAATAAAATTACTTGAATAATTCTTTGAAAAATAATATAGTGATTGACTTGTTTTGTGATCCCGAGTAAATTTAATTGCACTTATTTTCTAGCTTTTGACATCGGTTATTAGAGTAATTAATGAATTCAAAATTACAGAGTCGTACGATACAGATTTAATAACAAAGTACTTTAAGAAATTTGTAATTGCATGTTCTCGAAATCTAAATTTCAATCACTGTGATGTTAACTTAACTTTGAACTAACGTCATTCAATTCTAAATTACAAGGTAACAAATGTAGAAGATAAATTTACTGAGATAAAAATGCGTTACAATATACCAAAAAGATACATAAGTTATTGAAGGTTGAAGCTTTTTTAATTATTGTAATCAAACACCTCAAGTACTTTACTGAAATTAATACCTTTCATTTTTGTAATCAATGCTAATGATTTTTATTATAGTAATATTGTTATTAAGATATTATTTTTTATGTATTAACGGTAAAATATGAAATTTTGTAAAAATGAAAACTGTTCCATATCAAAGAGTTATAAAAACAGTATGCGAAAGTTGGAAAATGTTAACACTTTGCTGTCGTATTTTTTCATTTTTTATATATCAGATTTTAAACTTTCTAAAAAGTTATCTACATGTGAACTGAATGTCTACAGTTGAATAGTTTTCCAGAGTCATTAATGAAATGTTCCCAAACTAAATTTTCAAGACAAAAGTTCGACCTCTTATTATTTTCAACAGCTCATAAAATGAAGTTGAACATTTTTTCTCTAAAACTTAACACACCGATGAGAGTTAAAAAAATCAAATTAAAATAAATATTAATAATGTAGACAGATTTATACAGACATCGATGAATATTCAGCAACTATGTCCTGAAAATAAATTTGCATGCAAATAATAAAAAGTTCCAATTTATATTAAACACAGAATACCATTTTGTATTCCATAGGTGTTAACGTTCTATGATCGATGTTAAAAAAATGCAATGATTTTTTACCTGCCTAAGTCAACGAAATAAATGTTATTTTTTCCCCAAACAATAAACGTTTGTTCTATAGAATATATTCATAAAAAAATATGATACAAAAATTTTGAAAACTCAATATTGTATTCATATACCTGTTA
Organism: Probaryconus sp. ZL-2020; assembly: GCA_022817065.1. Taxonomy (NCBI): domain Eukaryota; kingdom Metazoa; phylum Arthropoda; class Insecta; order Hymenoptera; family Scelionidae; genus Probaryconus; species Probaryconus sp. ZL-2020. The sequence goes on along the minus strand of JABFQA010000871.1, from coordinate 15,013 downwards.
ATGTTATTTAATTGAGATATTGATTTTAATTCTAAAAATGAAAGTCAGGATAAAACGATGAGCGTATTTATAGAAATTGAACAAACGTGCAAATTTTAATGAAATGACGTTTAACATCAGCAAGCGATTTTACATATGATAATCCGATTAACTGAACCTTTATGAAACGAAAAAAGTCATCAAAAAAACTAAAAAAAAAAAAAAAAAGAACAAGGTAAAATAATTTGTTCTGTTTGTCCGACCATTCTGTTTAATCTGTTAATGAAATTTGACCCGAGACCGACCAATTTCATTATTTCAGATATTTTTAATTTTACGGAAATTTCAACTCTTTCTCCGGCGCTATAAATGCTCGATTTTATTTTAAATCCGATAACAGGCCAGCTATGTCAATTTGAAATTTTCATTCGACGAGAATTCGTGGGATTCGTAACATTCCGTACATGTAAAACTAAACCAGCGCCGTCCATATAATAAAGCGCCATCTCCGATATATTAATCGGCGAAACTTCATTCGAAATAATAATAATTCTGAATTCTTATGCATTTCTCCTCGACCCAATAGGATGAAATCTGTTCCATGATCTACTAAACTAGCACAGAGACATTAATGCCTGGCATACACTTCAGCCAACAGTTTTACGTATCAAATTACAATTGTCTGATAAAAAAAAACGGTAAACAAACTGTTAACATTACTTTAATCTATGAAACTTGTTTTTACATTTCCAATATTTTATAATCCAGAATAGTAATTGTTTGAATTTTTATGGGCTTTTATATGACTTGAAAATAACTTTTCCAATTTAATCATCAAATTTCTCATATTAGAACAAAACAATTATAAATATCTTTAAACTACTATCAAAGTAGTTAAATATTTGATGATAATTCCACATAGTTATAAATGACATAGTTTCCTGCGAATACTTTATACTTGACCTTTGCTTCTTTCAAGTTTCATTCACTATGATTAAGTGCAATCTTGCAAGTTATTTTGCAGAGCTCTTGACATTTGTTTCACGTTAGAATGCACAGCAGCAAAACGTCCAGCATACTTTCATCGAAACTCTCAATAAACTTCCAAAAAATGTCGCTCACAATTCAATTTAAATTTCGAAATCATCCTGAAATTTAATAACGACCAATCGACAACATAATTGAATAATAAACGTCGACTGAGAAGCAACATTTTGCTAAGCCCGTGAAATACAACTCGCACAATGATTAAGCCTTTGATCATTGTGCGTAACTCCATCAATATTCAGCTTCGATGATTATGTAGGAAAATGGTAAATTTGGATTCACTGCTCTAATTGAATAAAGCTAATCTCGTTTATTCGATGCCATTTGAACAGCGTCATAACAACGCTCGGCAAAAATATTTTTTCAATTCCAATTATATATACCGACATTGCAACACCAAATTGCTATATCTCGTTAATTCATTATCTGAATAAAATATAAGATGATTTGAGGATATTCGGATAGGTCAGGGGTTAATTCATACTATGATACTTGAAATCGATTGAGGCGCCTATATCTTTACAAGAGTTTCGTAATTCAATTAATACTGTTGTCTCGATTAAGTAATACCCTTATTCTTATTTACTCTAAAAATAATGTCAAGCTTTAATAATAAAAAAATTTTGTAGTTCAGAATGTAGTATTAATGTCTTTGATTAAAGTAAAAGGGTATACTTTACCCTTTGTCGGAAGATCAATTTGTACACATTTCTGGCGAACATGGAACTCGCCGAGAGGATGCTGCTGTCGGCTGATGACATCACTGCAGCGGAAACGGCTCCCAGACCAAAAAACGATACAAAATCCGGCGTAAGGTATTGAAGCACCATAGGTAAAATCATACTAGTTTCTGTTTCCGTGAGAGGATAAGGACCCGTGTAACCGGTTTCATTCCAAGCTGAAACAATAAACAACAACCCTTCTTTTTAATTTCCCATTTCATTCCTGAATAACAATTTTTCGTTTCCCTAAATTTTGTTTTCTACTATTTTTAAGTTGTAGGAAAAATTACTATACCAAATATGAAAATGTATTGAAAACATTTGGTAGTTTTTTAAATAGGTGACACTATACGTCTTGATTCCTATTTGGTATGGTAATTTTTTCTAAAACTTTTTTCTACGTGTAAGATAATTAGTTAGAACAATCAAAACTTTGATTATAGTGACCGAAATCTAGTCAAACTTCTGTCTCTGTGTTAATAGTTGTTCTAAAATTACATCGTTAGCCAAAAACAAAATTACAAAAAAAAAAGAAAAGGAAAGAAAATATTGCTCGAAATTCGTAAAAAATGATGGTACATTTTGTATTCCATAAATTTTATATTTATGAAACAACCACGTAAAACATGGTGTTTTCGCAAGTTATGCATTGCGAGATGTCGATACAGGTTTGTGAATTAGTTCCGGTAGGGTTGTCGTATTTACGTTACGCGCGGGAGTCGTATTTGCCACCCTCGCCCTCGACATTGGAATCCCACATGGAAGATCCCACGCTATTATGCTTTGTGGGGCCCTTCGTTGTAAATAAATACTACGAGCGTACCCTGTGCCACCAAATGTCAAGTAGCCTTCGCGGGTCGCATACGAACCGAGCCTAATTTAATCCCCCTTAACAAGACCCTCGTACCGCATCCAAAGTAACATCACCAATGAAGAAAAAAAAAAATAACATAAAGGAAACAGACTAGAACTGTTTGCGTAACGACATTCTTATGGCCTTCGTAATATTCACAATTTTTCATCCGTAAATCTTGTGTCAATTTAACTGAAGCTCCAGTCAAACAAAAATTGTCTTACCAAAAGAATTTGCGAGTATTTAAGTTTCGTTTTTCTATCTGTTGATTGTAATTTCATTTTTCATTTTTCAACAAGTGTAAATATTAATTTTCAAAAATCAATTCTAATGTTTAAGAACTATTGTGGAACATTATTATAAGTTAGATAATTTTCTAATTATATATTAAACCAAACTCCAATAAATCTATTTTATTGAATCGTAATCAATTGAATAACATAAATGATCTGTATCACGCAAACGTTTGTACTCGGGTTTAATAAATCGAGCACACGGAACAGTTAATAAATATAATTTATAAGTAATTTCATTTCATGAAATTTTTGCTTTACAGAAAAATTCCAAATGCATTGCTAATATACATTTACGATAGAATGCATATAGAAATGTATAAACATGTGATCAGCGTTATCAAAAATCCTATTACGTATATTTCCTAAATAACATAATTATCTTATGTATCTTTTTCGTACTATATTGAAATGTGACATTTCTAACGATTTCAAAAGCAATCGTGTGTAGAATTATTATACATATATACGTATTTTAACCACAAGAAGAAATGAGCTTTATTTTTGACATTTTATGTTTACTCCTTTTATTTAAAAATGCAAAATGTCGTGAATAAATGTACAATATATGCTCTCGGCAAACTCAGCAGTTTTGCACAAAACCGCAAGTTGAAAGTAGTTCACTAAGTATCACAAATACAAATCTCACCAGCGCAAATATATATTATTTTCGGTATAACAGAAAATATTTTGACTGAAAATATATTCGAATGCTTTTAAGAAATAAAATGTTTGCAAAAATAATATACATTAGTTTACTCAACATTTGAATTAAAAATTTCAAAGAAATCTCGAAAGTACGAAATGTTTAATGGAACTTCAAACTCGACCTAAAATATTGTGCAAAAAGTTTCTCAAACTTTGCTCTTTAAACATGATGATAAAATGAACCAATCTTCCTTACCAAAAATTAGTCTTACGTCATTCAAAAAAAATATACTTATATCGTTGAAGTAAACATAAAATAATGGTCAGGATAATTTAACCATTTTTTACATAATTTAAACATTTGTATTGCTTGATTCACTTTAGACATGTCACGGTCGCGGTTGGAATCAATGAAGCTAAAGGTTAAAGTGCAAGAGAGTAAAGGCTTTCAGGTAAAGTTCGTGCTTGGACTTCCTAGTGAACTTCACAGAAACTCAACCTGCCATGTCAATCGTTAAGGACGATCAACGAATATCTGAACATCTACTTCCGACTCGGAATGTCAATCACTCTTCCACATGAGCGTCACTTTCTCCAGCATTCCTTAACAATTCTTTCAAACTTCATATTTTAAAAAACAAGAATGAATCACAACCACGAGATTAATGTTCTAACGCTCAGTGAGAAATTCTAACACTCTTGAAAGTATTGGATACAAAAATACAAAAAAAAAAAAAAAATGGAAAAAAGAAGAAGAATGGAACTTTGGCTTGCATTTTTTTAACATAATTTATTGTGCTTCGTTGTATTGCATTGTATTGTATTGCATTCCAAAGTTAAATATAAAAGTTCTGGTACCACGAAAATGGGGAAACAGAATTTTTGCACATTTTTGAAATAGAAATTTGTATAAGATTAATTTGTGTACACGCAGAAAAAGTCTTAAGAAAAATTACTGGAAATTTCATGAATTTTTACTATAGATTCTAGGAATCATGACTTATCCTGTCATGATTCCTTATTAAAAAAAAAAATTACTAAATGTTTCTAATTGATTTTATTAGAGTAAATAGCAAAAATTCATGAGACTTTAGTAAAATTTATTTAAAAATTTAAGAATATTTATTAGAAACATTTGGTAATTTTTGAAAAAGTGACACCATACGTCAAGATTCTTAAGTGCTATAGTAATTTTTCTTAAAACTTTTTTCTGCATGTAAAATAAAGTTAAAGAAAACAGTGTAATGATATCTGAATTAGAAAATTATGGAAAAATGAAATGTGAACTTACGAGTTGCTTTGGCAATGGCACCAATGAGAACAGGTGGAATGGCCATGAGGATGCATCCTGCAGCAGCAACGTAGCTGAGCAGTTGGGCCCTGCCGGCTGTTTTTGAGGACAGGACTCTTTGAAAGTACACTTGCCATGGAATACCGCCGAAAATTAAAAGCAGGCCATAATCCAAATAATACCAATATTGTTCAGGTTCCACTTTCCCAATCCAATCGACGTCCATTGAACCAAGTGGCAGCACTTTTGGATTCTTCCACGCAAATGGGATGCACATCCACTGGAACATAAAAATACAAATCCTTCTTCGAATCTTTTAACAAATTAATTAACGCAATGACAGTTACAAAGTTACAAAAATATTTCATAATAAGAGAAAAAAATAAAAACATTAAAAACAGAATTTCAATATCTTGTCTTATCTCTCATATTAATTATTATGTATTACATTTTACATTAATTATTACATATAAAAATAATTTATAACCGACGACAGAAATATATCTTTCACTTGATAAGATACTCATAAAAATCAGAAATTAATTAAATAGAAATTCTCTCGAGGCAATAATATTAGTAAACGACAAATGTGAAAGGAAATGCCACGAGCTCGTGGACCCACGCTGTAAAAATACGCGTTTATGAAAAAAAAAAAAAAAAAGTTAAGTAAAATATTATACGTAGGCTCGCGTGTGTATCACTTTGATCAATGAAAGTTGAATATAGAGGATGTATGAAAAAGATCCCATGAATGCATCAACATGAAAGGCTTCTTGACTCTTTTCAGGAATCCACATAATCACAGGGTCAAATCGCACGAGCCACGATTTTCTCATTAGCTTATGGATAAAATCAGGCTCGACCTCGCTTTGCCGCGTTCAATCACGATTAATGACGTGTAATCTTGATTGATCGTAAATTTAAGGTATCAAAATATCTTTTCGCCCCCAAAACTCTGATATTCCAATTCGCATAATCTCATTTCATTATTCAATTAATTAACATCAGCCGAGGGAATTTCGTGGTTAAAAAATTCAAGAGATTGTTTCATTTCAAAATGATAAATTACGTTTTTGCCTTTTAAAATCAATTAACGTTGATTGTTAAACGGTTAAGAAATGTTTATGTAAGAAGCTTACCAATCCAATGAAAATGCAAAAAAGTTGGATAACATCTGTATAAGCAACGGAGTAGAGGCCGCCGAATAAAGTGTAAAATACAGCGATGCACGCGCTGAGGATAACAGAGGTTCCCTGTTCCATGTCAATGATGACCGCTAAAGTAGCACCTAAGGCCGCGAGGATGCCGGCAGCCCAGAAGACCTCGCCACACAAGGCTGGGAGAAACAAAAGACCCCCCATTCGTTCTCCAAACGCATCCTGGAGAGGGTCCAGCATCGTGATGTACCCCTGCTGTCGCATTTTGTTGGCAAAAAAGATACCACCTGCAAACAATTAAAAACATTTCTTTTTTCTTGTCATTTACAACGGATCAAATACACATTTCTATTAATCAGATTTAACATATTACATAAATATGATAATAACTTGTACAGAAAATCATTATCCATGAAATTGGACATCATAAAATAATCCTGTTTTACGTAGAACATTAATTGATAAATATGTAGGGGATTTTGGATGTCTGATAAATTTCAGAGAACTAAGGTTGCTCTTTGTTCGAGTTATGAATAATGGACCTGGATCATTATTCTAAACGTGTTGTATATTAGTCAGTGAAATTTGCTTTTAGATCGTTATATATTTATAATAAATTTATATCCAAATAGTTACTACTTTTTCAGTTATTTTCATATGGAAACCAAATAAGAATATTTTTCAGTTCCCTTTGGTAATGTTCCTTGATAGCTTTCATTTATGTAAATCCCACCCTTGCATGATATTTGCATAGAGTTAAAAACCGCTTTAGCCAAAACATGAAATTTGCATTAAGATGACATAAACTTTGTAACATATATCGATTGCGAGGATAGGTTTTCGTTCTTTTAAGTCTATGGGTTGAGACATTGTCAAAGTGACGTCAACACTGCAAAATGAAAAACGTAGGTATAATCCAAATACCGAGGGAATGAAATATTCTTCCATCAATTGAAGCTGTTCTTATAATTGAAGCAAATATTTGAGGTAGAGAATGAAACCTTATATCAGTCTACAAATTAAATTATCCCGTTTTCACTATTAAATTAACATTTTAATTAAATGATTTATTTCACGTTACACAATTTTTACCAAAATTATAGGATTTCCCAAATTGCTCCATAATCCATTAAGATCGACAGTTGAACACTGAAAAAAATATTGTCACAAAAATTGTTATTAATCTTTGTAAAAGTGTTTTATACTGTAAAAATTTCTATGGATCATAATAAAAGTATAACAATTTTTAAAATATATGTATTATTACTAACAATTTTTGTGACAATATTTTTCTCAATGAATTTAGATATATATATTTTTGAAATTGGGATTATGCACTTACCGAAAACGAGGCTGAGGGCATAACCAAATGGGGCTTGACACCAGACAAGGCCCTTCGTGTAAATGGCCTCGGCAGTGCCGTTTATGTAACCTCCGCCTACCCAGGTCGCAGTCATGGTGAAGATTCCGACGAAAAGACCGATAGAGCGGCCGGCCAACATGACCTCCTCTTCGGAGTCGTTGCCGGCTTCCTTCTTTCTGGCAGCCCATATTCCTACGCCTAGGATTAGGAGGTAGAATAAAACGATGGATACGACTCCGGCTATATTAATCATCTTCGGGGAAGCGAGCTCCACCGGAGTGAGCTTAAGATGACGGAGACGGAGGTCCGAGAGGTTCGGTAGGCGATCGAGATCGAGTTTACCAACGTTGGGAAACCTTTAACACAAATTTACCATTCCTTTCTTTTATTTCATTATCATTCTCCAATGAAGGATTAGAATTAAATGAACGTGGTTGTATACCAATATATGTAAGATACGAAACATATTTATCCAAAGTCCAGACAAAGTAAATAAATGTCTTTCAGAAGAAGATGCTATTCATTTTAAAATCACGTTACATTCCAGAAAGTCATCAATTGTATTCTATAGATCCGATGAAATTCTTTAAATTAAAATTTACTGTTCTCTTAGTGTCAGGGTCAAATTTATTCTACACTTGTGAATACGTGGGTTGGTATTATGTGGGTTGATTTTTGAATTAAGGTGAAATGTCAAACATTTCTCTCTCGTTCTCTCCTTTTCCAAGGAACCTTATTCTGATGCATTGCATTTTATTAGCATCTTCTACAAAGCTTTTCCATCTGAATTATTCAATCGATTGTTGTGCTTGATAAGATCCGATCTTTTTAAATTAGATTTGTTTATTAAAATTTTCACTTTTCATTCAAAAATCTTTATATGTAGATTATTAATAAATTTTTAATTTTACGTATATAAATAGTTCACATACAGAAATATGCATAGCAGTGGTGTCATTTATAAAACATGCAAACCTGTATATTGCAGATGTGTAATATGTAAGATATTACACTATGCATGTTCTATGCATGTTAATTTTCTCAACTTAATTACTTAGTACACGCTCGAGATTGTTGTTCTTTATTAAAGATTTATAGAGGTTTTTAAAAATTTTCTTTGCAAATTTAATCAGTTTATAAAAAAATATATAACGATAATGAATTGCATTTTTATTAAATAAATTACTCGATCAGTTTACAGGCAAAATTTCTAAACATAAACTGTATTAATTACATAAAGCAAATTATAAAATGCTCTACAAATTTCTTACCATAAAGGATGGATAGAAACTTTTCTATTAAGCTCAAGCTTAAGTCTATAAATCCATGCTAAAAATAGGACTGCAGGTTAAAAAAATCGTAAGGGTATAACAGACTAAACATACACTTGATATTATACCTATTGTTTGTAAGTTAATGGCCACGAGAATTAAATGATTTAATCATAGATAGAACTGTTAGCTTAATATTATTCTTTAAATCAATTTTGCAAAATGCAATTATAAAGCTTATTTTACTTCAAATCAAATAAATTGCAATACCAGATTTGTACTAAATTTAATATTAATTACACCTGATAAAATATTTAAAAATTGAATGTAATGTTTAGCTTGAAAAAAAATTTCATGAAAGTTATGAAATCTACGTTTGTTGAATTAGAATAATTTTTTTTCCTGTTAATGAAAAAATGCTCATATCGCGATATATAAGTTTATACAAAGGTCACAGTTCATCTCTTATTTTCCGGAAGAAGATTACCGAGTACCACATTTTAATGCATAAAAATCACTGCGATATGACCCGAATAACATTTTTTCATTCTTTTTTTTTTCAACGATGAATTGTAAAAATTAGTGAATCATGCCAATAACGTGATTTTTGTTTTCAAATGAAAGCAAATCGAATGACAAACAGATGCAAATACTTTATAAATTACACGCTGGGAAAAAAAGTGTATTAAAATTTAAAATAAAGTATAAGGAAACGTGACTATATATAAACACTAAGAAAAATTCTGATACAGATTACAAATTTTACAATACAGTATACGAAAATGTACAAAGTATATTTGAACATTCACAATAATTCATTTTCAATTTCACATACAGTATTGTAAAATTTATAACTTTTATCAGAAATTTTCTTAGTCACGTTTTCTTAAACTTTATTATTAAATTTTAACAAACTTTTTTTCTCAGTGCAGAGACGAAAGAACAAAAAAATTAGCAACAATTATGTTTTACTCGGAGTAATTGGATTCGAGCGTTGGGAATTACCTCTGGAGACCCCGCGGGGTACAATCACGCAACAGCGGGGGGCAGCCTCACACCGGAAGTGGCGGCATGTCCTGGTGACGGCCCTTCCGCACGGCCGACGTCGACGGGGGGTTGGAATTCGGGGGGCAGCAGTCGCCCCACCGGAGCGAGGTCTTCTGGGAGGGGCTGTTCCTTGTTCTAAACGCGAGGCCGCCCATGGGCGCTGATGGCCATCGATTTCCTCCCAACTTTGCACCGGCCTTACTTTTGCTACTACCTGTATTTCCGTTTCCGGCTCACCGGACCCAAGAGATTCGTTAGCTGCTCCTGAAAAACGCAATCAAACAACCGTTTCTCTTTACATCCCCTTTATTAGCGAACAAGTGATTTCATTTAACACAAAATAGTTTATTTAACATCGTAAGAAACAACATTTGCTAATTTCATTTTGCAATTTCTTAGGGGTTTGACAATTGATTTTTTATCGATTAATCATATTATATTATTTTAAAGTGATTCTATATTCTTTGATTTTTTTTTAGGATGTCGTGCATTAAGGAATAGTTTGAAAAATATTTAGAACTATTTTCTATAATTTAGAACAATTATATATATCACTATAAAGTATTTTTATACATGATAATACTAGAAGATAATTCATTACTGTAATATAGTGTACGAAGAACAGTATTAAAAACGTTTTATGTTATTGTAGTATACTTTAACTCCTTAGAAAATGTCACTAAAAATTGTAAACCATTTTACGAGGACATAAGGGAGGTTAATGATGACCTCCTCATGCATATGGGCTATAACATTTTCGTTCACTTATTAGACTACAAGATACAAATGTTTATTCTTAATCGGATTAAGTTAACAAATTCTTTATCACTGAACTAGGAAAATAATTTGTTGTTTTAATCTAAGATACAGTGTTTACGAGATATGAGCTTTTTAAGAGCATAGATAAGATAGTAAAAATAGCCATAAACGAAGGGTTGTAATATAAAATTAAAAAATTGATAATGCATATAAATTGATGGGATTAAAGAAGTTGAAATTGTTTCAAGTCAATATTAAAAAAATTCTATGAACAATTTTCTACTTTATTCATATTATGTAATAAACCATGATAAATTTCATCTTTCTAAAATCCTATTAATGAAATATTACTTGATGTAAAATGTCTTACAATATTTCTACATTAATCGGAAACAAAATTATACATAATAATGGAAAAGCTGCTAAAAGGGCATGACACGGCAGAAATCCAACATTCATCGTTTACGATTTAGAACGAAAAAAATTTTCCATTATCAAGAAATAATTTGTGTTGCTAATAATATTTCATTTCAGCTCAAAAAGGACAGATCTATTTGTCTTATCAAGAGATACAAAATCCAAAGTTGAATAGCCATCAATTAGCACTCGTTGGAGTCTTTTGAATTCATTTAACTAAAGGCACGAGCAGAGCGTACGGAAAACTAAAATAAATAAAAAAATCTGCTATGCAACAAATCGAAAAAGTTTGCGTGCGACCGTGACACAATCACTAGAAAAGTCGAACGACCCTATGCTTATGCATAAATAACAATATTTTATTAAAACTTGAGATACTCCATTAGTGTCAGTTACAAATAAATTTCAGTTTTTCTAAAGTAAAAATAAAATAATTTTTATCCGTAATCCGACAACATAAACTGTCAATATTATAATCCAGATTTGATTTAATCAGTATTATTTATGAACCTAATGATCTGTTTTTAAATTTCTCTTTTGTACAATATGAACATTCTCTCTGCAGTTTTCTAAATGATACGTAAAATGTCACGATATTTAATGTTAGCATATTAACTGTAAAAATGCAAGTGTCGTCTACCATTTAAATGAAAATTAGAATGAAAATGCCTGAATTGAAAGGTAAAGTTCAAGTGGGGATAAATGATGATAATTAGAACTCTTTTCATAGTACAAAAAAAGGAGAATGAGAATATTCGACACACTAATTTTAACTATCAAGGTCTTGAAATACAGAGCGGATGACACAAAATAATTAAGACCTATGTCGCCTCGCTGATGAAAGCATCAATTACACTTATAGCGTCTTTACACAAAACAACAATAAGCATTGACTTTTTGTATGAAGTTGCACGTGCATGCTCGACCGACATGCATTACCCCTAACAAGAAACTTGAGTATCGTAACCCTCTTAGCTTAAATTTTACTTAATTACTATTCAACACAAAAATTATCTCACACAAAATGAAAAATTCTCACAATTCTTAATTATAAGAATTCTTTCAAAAAGAAAAAGAAAAAAAGAATCCAAAAAAAAAAAAAACAAATTCATCTACCATTTAAAAAAGCTAAATGTTCGCAAATAACAAATCATCTTTTCAAATTTCCAACAATTTCTGAATTCAATAACGTCAAATTAAATTTACCGATATTCAAAGCAAACGATATCCCTAACACAATTTTATTGATGACACTTTACAGTAACCTGAATACGAGACATCATCTAAAAGAGATCTATGCATTGCATTAAGAAGCAGAAAAAAGAAAAATCATACAACAAATAATCACGTTAAAGAATAACAAGACCAATTCCAACGCAAAAAGTCATTAACGAAAATTGCTACGGCTCAAAGGAATCCATTCCCAGGCGCTCGTTTTCCAAACGAAAGAAAACTTATCGCGCGAATACTCACAGGTGCGCGTTCGTTGTGACATTCGTGGCATTCGTTGCTATTTAGCCGCACCTTTGGTATTTTTGTCACCACCTTTCAAGCGATCGACATTCGCGCTAGGGATTGATCAGTAGATGGTGGCCGGGGGGGAGGGGGGGGAGAGAGGGATGATTACTTTTTTGCCTAACGGTTGCTTATGGTGCGTCGAAAAAGAAATGCATTCATAATCGTCGTAGAAAAGGAACGAAAGAGAAAATTGTTATGACTGCAGAAGGGAATTTAGAAAAAGGTGTCGCGACGAGAAACGGATCGAAAAAGTAAGGCCGACGCGGCCGGTCGTCGGAGCGACGTGGATAGAACGTGCCTAACGTCGCGGCGGACACCCCGCACTGAAGCGCCGCTTATCTTGGGACTCTCGCGGATGTGATATTGATTCAACCCCCGTGACGTCACGGTGGTCCCGGGGTGGGGTGTTTTCCGCCTCCGCCATCATTCGGCCGGAGGGCGAGCGGGGCCGGGGCGGCGGGAGTGAGGGGGGGGGCGTGGATTGGTGGAAACGCGATTCTGCGCGCCCCGTGAGAATTACTTGCGGGGGTGGCACAGGTGTACGGTGTCCGACGTGCCACGTTAATGCCATTGATAAGAAGAGAATTATATTGCCGTGGATAACGCGCACCTTCATCTCGGAACGCGCGGCCACCATTTATGGTCGAGCCAGGAATGCGACGAGAATGCGATTTACGATTCCGTTGGAACCAATTAGAGCGCCGACCTGGTGCTTGTTATTACTAATGAAAGCACCTTTAATTTTGGATCGTTACGTTTGCAGTCTGCGGATCGTTGCTGAATAAATCAACCGCAAAGCCATTTGATTAGGATTTTTCGAAGAATAATTTTTTTTTTAATGGTATATTTTAATACATTTCAAAAGGAACGTGTTTTTGTAAACCGTCTGACTATTGTCAGGTACGACTACTTAAAAAAGGATTTTTAAGTAAAATCCTTTTTATGTAATCCAATGAATGATGTACACGACGATTCATTTTAAGATCTAACCGAGGCTCTTGATGAGTCCAAAAAGAAGTTTAACAGTAATTTCAAAAGACTATAATAAGCGAATTGTAATTTAGTTAGGGCGTTGCTATAGCCGAGATTGACAGTTTGATGCTTCAGCTGGATATCGGGCTTCCCTTAATAGAAATAACAGATAAAATGTTTGCTCTCTCTCTGTCGTATAAAATATTTATAAATTTATATCTGCATCTAAATGGTAAGGTAAGGATCGTAAAAATAATAATGTTCAGGTTGAACTTTTCACATTACGTATCATCGTTGAATAGATTTCGTTTCTTTGTTTTTTTTTTTTATTATTATTATTTTTATAGAATGTCCAATGATAACGAATAGATGGATTAAAAAATTATGCATTCGAATTTTTGATATTGAAGTTCAATTATTGAAAGATTAATTTGTGATCTAGATTGACGGTTAGTTTGTTCTTTTTATAAATGTTTTTCGTAAATTAATTAATGTGGTTATTAAAATAATTTAACCAACCCGATGATCTACTTTTTTGTGTAATTGTTTAAAATTTATCAAATTTTATTCATACGTTGCTTTGATATAAACAAATATTAATCAAGCAAATTATTAAACATTAATTACTGATAACATACAAATTCCGTATATTTTGAAATTCATGAGATGTCAATTTTGCAATTTACTTTTAATTAATGAAAATTCTTTGAGATGAAAAGGATGACAAAAGTGAAGTATCAAACACTGAAATGAATGCAACAAAGTATAATTCAATGAATAATGCAAATATCTATTTATAGTCAGTGTCTATTTTAGTATCATAAAATAATATCTAATGTTAATAACACTGACTTCGCAAACTTTGCCATAAGATTGACTACTTTACATAAAATGTACGATGCAACTTATGCGAGTTCTAGATTAATATAGACTGTATTATTTTTGGATTTTTAAACTATAGGTTCGCTTTATTTAACCGGCAATAAAATTTAACAAAAGGGTTGTTAAACCTTAAGCCAGAATAATTCCTTAACAAGCAAAAGAATTTCGCAATCCAGCATGAAAATATTTAAACGAACTTCAGCTGATTATATATTAATAATCTACTAGATTCAAGGCCATGTTAATTTTTTATACTTTATTTATAAAGGTTCCATATACATCTCATATTAAACTATTCAAGTGTTAAATCAATAATGAATTGAATCGAAACAACCAAGATGACATCAATATTGAACCATGTAACTTTTTATGTTTCTATTTTTATGCACTAAATCAAAAACACTATACTGCAAATTGCATACGTACTATTGTTACATCAATATCTTTCAACTTTCGTCTTTTCACAAGCAATGTCATCTAATTGGCCTTTAAGATCCTCACAAAAAAGATTTTTTAAATATTTCGAAACATTTAATCAAAACCTACATTCATACATTTTCAATCAGCATTGCAGAGACAACAATTTAACTGATAATTTAAACCATAAATTGTGCAAAGTTTTTATTGCCTCTTTAGTGTACCACTAATTTTCTATCGTCGAGGTCAGTTCAACTCCTTTATGATTAGATCCACAACATTTTTCTATTTATACGATCTCACACAATGGCGTTCATCAATTCCAAACCCTGAAATATATAAAAAAAAAAAAAAACCCTTTATCTCTGAGAAGGAGA
>JABFQA010000870.1:0-16375 GCA_022817065.1 Probaryconus sp. ZL-2020 | reverse complement strand
GTTAAAATTGTCGATTTTAAGTGATAGTTATCGTCTGTCTGATTAATAAAATTTTCGTCTGTTCGTTTTTGACAATTAAAATCTAAAAATGACATACGTCCGTCTATATAGTCACCTTCGACGGTACATTTAGTACAACTACTGTAACCAGTGTGACCTTTTATACCAAGAATAAAAGCCTTGGCAGGGGCATCACAAATTAAAGCTCTTAGTTCAACATTTACAGTACGTCCCATAATTTCTATTCCAGATTGAATTAGTTCTTTCATTTCATCTACGAATGAACGTAAATAAGAATTTGAACAAGCTGGTTTTTCTGTCCCAAAAAAACAACCAATAATAAAAACTTTTTTAATTTGTTGAATTAAACCTAAAATAGGCCAAAACTGATGCTTTCGTTTACTTATCGGTAAACCGTCAATTCCAATTGTGAGTTTTAAATTATCAAGAATTCCACTAAATCCTTTTAAAGCCAGACGAATACCATTTGCAACGCCATAATGCCAATAAATACCCGGATTTACATTAATAATTTTAGTATTTCTTGGCGTTCTTAAAAATGTTTTAGCACATTTTGGCAAACTGTAAAAACATAAATGTGCTCGCAACAGAACTAACAGTGCCGATAATGCAACATGAGAAATTTTGAAATTCAATGCCCAACAACGCAAAGCAATTTCAAAATTAAAATATTCGTCTTGCTCTTCTTTTTCGCTTGACGAATCACTCGCCTCATCATCAATATCATTTGTTTCAAAATCTAAGTTTGCATCATCCAACATCATCACATCTTCGAAATCATCTTCATCATTGAAAATAATTTCCGCATCTTCAAAATCAATATCATCTATATTTTGGTTGTTTATTACCGACTCGCAATTTTGTTCAATATTATCATTCGAAGAAGTATTTTGAGAAGACGTATTTTCATTGCTTTCAATCACGTTTGAAGAAATTTCAGAAAAGCTCTAAAAAATATACTTATTAAGAATTATATAATAAAAAATAATACGTATATTGAACAAGACAACATTTTTTAAATATAATAGCAATAATCTAATGCCGTTTCATTGGGAATTAAATTTGTGTATTTTGTAACCTAAAACCAGTATACAAATTGCCTAATGATTTGTCTAAACATTATTTGTCCAAGAATTATAAGTAATTGAGATTTCAAAAAGTGTTCAATTTAAAAATTAATAACTATCAAAGAACAATAAAAAAAATTACATTGTATCTCATCGTAGAAACACACAAAATTATCAAAGTTCTTATGGACACTTATTATTATCCACACTTCTTATGTTAATTTAGCTGGATGTGGATGTATGGATGTGTATTTAAGGATATGGATGGATAGATGTGGATGTATGGATGTGGATTTAAGGATATGGGTGGATGGATGTGGATTTAAGGATATGGATAGATGGATGTGGATGGATGGATGTTGATTTGGATGGATGTGGATTTGGATGGATGTGGATTTGGATGAATGTGGATTGATGGATGTGGATGTATGGATGTGGATTTGGATTGTGGATTGATGGATGTGGATGTATGGATGTGGATTTAAGGATATGGATGGATGGATGTGGATTTAAGGATATGGATGGATGGATGTGGATTTAAGGATATTGATGGATGGGTGTGGATTTAAGGATATGGATGTGGATGGATGGATGTGGATTTGGATGGATGTGGATTTGGATGGATGTGGATTTAGATGGATGTGGATTGATGGATGTGGATGGATGGGTGTGGATGGATGGAAGTGGATCCTTCGACATCCATCCATCCATATCCTTAAATCCACATCTATACATCTACATCCATCTATCCACATCCATCCATCGACATCCATCCATCCATATCCATACATCCACATCCTGCTAAATTAACGGAAGCGGGATTTCCATAAGAAGTGTGCGGGTCCTTTGTATACAAGTTTCACAGTTCTTCGCGTTTCTTTTAGCGGAATCATAGCTATATTTGAAAAGAACCAATCACAACTCTCATCGGTATAGCGGCGTTATAGCTATGGCCGAAGCATACTGTGCACTCACAGCTTATAGCGGGAGTTTGACAATCCTTTTCTTTTTATTTAATATATTAAATATTTAGTATATGTAATCATATATACAAGCATACAAAAGAATAAAAGGAATTGATATAAAATTAATTATAAAACACATTTTCAATTTCCCACTATGAGCCTACAGTGTGCAGTATAATGTGTCAGAAGTTCTCAACGATTATTATCACCGAAAATTCAAAATACACGGAAACCTCGAAGATAATTTTAACTGTAATGCCCTGATTGCAATTGTTAAATCATAATATTGAATTGATTTTTGAATTTACTATGATGATAATTTATATTTTTAAATATTTTTAAATTTTTTATAAGTATTTAATTTTCGGTGATAATAATCGTTGAGAACTTCAGACACATGCAGTATATTCGACCGAGAGCCATAGTGCCGCAACAGCGACGCACCTAGCGATTTGTGCGTTTCAAATATAATTACGACTCCGCTAGACAACTAATAGCAAGCCGTGCGAACAAGCTTGAATGTGGTGGAAATGAAGAGGATATCAAAGCTTAGCATAAAGTTTAAATTCTTAGTTTACCGCCAAAAGTTATTCTCTCTCTTAATTTTTTCAAAATCTTTGATAATTAATCGTTCTAAAATTACTTTACATAGATTGATTCTATATGTACGATTGCGGTTGGTGGCCCTGCCATCTCTCCAGAGCGGAACTCGACGGCGCATCGGTCGTCAGACAGTTTTTGAGCCTTAGCCTGTAAGCACGTGTTCGCCTTCCAATAAAGTATTAAAATTATACTACCGTGTCATACTTTATTTAAAACCTAACGCCTAAAACACTACAAATTGGCGACGAGAAATCTCCGAACAGGCGTGTAGATTCATTGAGTTGATAAAATTATAACGCGTTAATACTTGAGAACTCAGAGAAGAAAATGGCTGATGAACAACCACGTGTTAGTGTATGTGCAAATATTGGTTCTCTCTCCGAATTTCGCTTGGGAGAGGACTGGGAGCTTTATCAGGAAAGACTGGAACAATATTTTGTAGCAAATTTTGTGACCGAAGAGCGAAAGATTTCGGTTCTATTGACATTAATCGGTGCGGAAGCATATAAAATTCTGCGTGACTTGTGCGATCCCGTTTTACCGAAGGACAAAACTTTTGTTGATTTGTGTGAGATTCTTAAAAAACAATTTTCGCCAAGAATCTCGGTGTTTAAAGAAAGGATCGAATTTTATGATCAGCACCAACGTCCGGAAGAGACGATTAGTCAGTGGTATGCCAGGATAAAGAATAAGGCAATTAACTGCAAGTTTGGTGAGCAATTAGACGATAAATTGAAAGACCGATTCGTTGCGGGGCTGCAGAAGGGGCGAATTTTGGATCGAGTTTGTGAAGAAGAGCATACCATCACATTCGCAGCCATTTATGAGATTGCATTGAAAAAGGAGGCAGCCTTATCGATATTCAAAACATCATTTCATGGAAAGCGAAGATAATAATGAACTCGGCCTTGATTATGTTGACATGTTTAGTTTGAGCAGTAATGTAAAATTAAAACCATTTATGGTAAAAGTAAAAGTAAACGGTAAAGATTTGGACATGGCAATTGATTCGGGAGCCGGGGTGTCATTAATACCACTTAATGTAGTTAACATTAAATTTGAGAATGTCGCGATCGAACCTACATCGGTGAGGTTACGAACGTATGATGGAACTGTAATTGTACCAATTGGACAAATTGTTGTTACTCTGACTTTTGAAAAGAAAATAGTGCCGACTAGATTGATTGTAGTTGAGGGTGGCTGTAGACCCTTATTGGGTCGAGATCTTATGGATGCTTTTTCTCTCAGTATTGGTCCACATTTTGATTTAAATTTTGTACAACAAGAATCCGGGGAATTGAGCAAAATGTTGGAGGAATATTCGGATCTATTTAAAAATGAATTAGGTTGTTATAAATTTGAAAAAATTAGTTTAAAGATTAAACCGGGGGTTAAGCCTATTTTCTGTAAACCAAGACCGGTAGCCTTTGCTTTGAGAGAAAAAGTAGACCAAGAATTGAGCAGACTCGAGAAATGCGATGTTATTACGAAAGTAGAGAACAGCGAATGGGGAACCCCTTTAGTACCAGTAATGCGAAATAGTGACAAATTACGATTATGTATGGACTACAAAACAACAGTAAATAAATATATTGAAGACGTTAAACACCCTTTACCCTTGATCGAAGAGCTTTTCGCTGAGTTACAGGGGGGTGAATATTTTTCGTAGCTCGATCTGTCCAATGCGTATAACCAGTTGGAATTAACGGAAGAAACAAAGAGTTTACTAGCTTGGAGTACACATAGGGGTATCTTTGTGCCGAACAGGTTGCCTTTTGGAACTAAACCAGAATGTGCAATTTTTCAAAAGACAATGGAGAAAGTTTTACAAGGAACTGACGGTACGAGGAACTTTCTTGATGATATCATTGTAACGGGTAAAAATACGAAGGAACACTTGGCAAATTTAAAGGAAGTTTTTAACAAATTAAGAAACGCGGGTTTTAGACTTAACTTAGCTAAATGTAAATTTTTCCAAGAGAAGATACGTTATTTGGGGTACATTATTGATAGAAAAGGGCTTCACATGGATCCGGAAAAGGTGAGAGCAATTTTGGAGGCACCAGTTCCCCGGGATGTAACACAGGTTAAGGCTTTTATCGGAATGGCAAATTATTATGGGAAATTTATTCCGCATTTGGCGGAGAAATGGGCCCCGTTGTATGAATTAACCGGATCTAAGGGTGAGATTTGTTGGACGGACCAGTGTAGCAGGGCTTTTGAAATGGTGAAGAGAGTCTTGACCTCAGACGAAGCCCTGGTGCATTTTAATCCTTCGATGGAGATCATGTTGTCTTGTGATGCATCCAATGAGGGACTGGGGGCTGTGCTTTCCCATGTGTTTCCGGATGGTTCTGTTAAGCCAATCAGTTTTGCGTCTAAAAAGATTGGGAAATCGCAAAAAAATTATTCTGTCATTCATAAAGAGGCTTTAGCTATTTATTGGGCCGTGGGGAAGTTTTATCAGTACCTTTTGGGAAATAAATTTACCTTGCTCACCGATCATAAGCCTTTGGTAGCGTTATTCGGGGAATATAAGGGAATTCCACAAATGGCAGCGGGCCGGTTACAGAGATGGGCTTTATTTTTGAGTGGATTTGATTATACTATTAAATATATTCAAGGGAAAGAGAACGGAGCGGCGGATGGGTTATCGCGATTACCAATTGGAAACGTGCAAGTGCCTGAAGTGGAAGATGACGTGGATTATTTTCATTTTTTGGTAGAAGATAGAATACCCTTGGATAGAGAGCAAATTAAAGCCGGGATCAGGACGGATAAAATTTTGAGCAAGGTATATTTATACGTCAAGGAAGGGTGGCCAAGTGTTGCTTCGGAAGATTTTAAAGCGTATCATTCCAAAATGACAGAAATCAGTATTGAGGATGGTATTTTGATGTGGTGTTATCGCGTTTTAATCCCAGAAAAGTTTCGCATGTAGATGCTTAGAGAATTACATAGTACCCATCAAGGCATGGTAAAAATGAAGACCTTGGCGCGACAATATTTTTGGTGGCCAAATTTAGATAAAGATATTGAAAGATGCGTGAAGGGTTGTAATGCTTGCATGAGTCACGCGAGTCAGCCACCAAAAGCTAAATTAATGAAATTTAATGAGACACATCGAGTTTTTGAAAGGGTACACATCGATCACGCTGGGCCTTTCTTAGGCAAATATTATTTGATATTAGTGGATGCGTTTTCTAAATGGCCAGAAGTTGCGGAGGTGCCCAGAATTGATTCCATTTGTACTATAGAGAAACTGAGAGAGTGGTTTGCCCGGTTTGGTCTCCCAGACTGTATTTTCTCTGACAATGGTAGAGCTTTTGTATCTGACACATTTTTGTCTTTTTGTAAAAACAATGGAATTGAAGTCCGGACATTTCCGCCGTATCACCCAGCCACGAATGGTGCGGCCGAAAATGTTGTGAAGTCATTTAAGACTGGGTTAACTAAAGCGTTGGCGGATGAACGGAATAAGGATACTACAGTACAGACGCTGCTTAATAGATATTTATTTACGTATCGCAATACAATTCATTGTTATACGGGTCAGTCCCCGGCAAATCTGATGTTGGGAAGAGACCCTAAAACTAGGTTGGACTTTTTACGTAGGCCATTGGCAAATCGAATGAGAAATAAACAGATTGATAGTTATCACGGCTCGAGAGAAGTTTTATTTGAAATCGGAGAAGAGTGTTATGTCCGGGATTACAGAGTTTTGAACAAACCCACATGGAAAAAAGCAATTGTTAAAGAAAAATTGGGTGATCGGATTTATAATTGTAAACTAGTAGCCGAAAATTATTTGACCTGGAAACGTCATATAAATCAGATGTTAAAGGCGGGACGATTTTTTGAGGATAGCTATGATCAGGTAGGGAGTCGCGAAGAATCAGAAATCGAAGTAAAGCCGTCACAGCTACCTGTAGTGACACCACCCCGTGAGTGGAGCGTAAATTCGGAAATTAGAGAAGTAAGGGAAGAACAAGTGCCTAATCACCGCGATTTGGTTTTGGAACCTGCTGCTAGTCCTCAGAAGGCCGTCCCATCAGAGCGGCCCATTTCGGTAGTAGAATCGAAGGCTTCTCGGTCACCGCGTAATCCTGAGCCCGTTGCTAACGAAAGACCGAAAAGACTTCGTAAACCGGTTGAAAGATTGACCTATTGATTATTCAGAATTACACACATAGAATATTAGTTGTAAGTGATTTAGTTTATATTCTGGTAGTGATTAAACATAACAAAAATTAATTATAAATTGCGTTCTTTATCTTGGAAAGGAGGATTGTACGATTGCGGTTGGTGGCCCTGCCATCTCTCCAGAGAGGGACTCGACGGCGCATCGGTCGTCAGACAGTTTTTGAGCCTTAGCCTGTAAGCACGTGTTCGCCTTCCAATAAAGTATTAAAATTATACTACCGTGTCATACTTTATTTAAAACCTAACGCCTAATACACTACACTATATATTATTTAAAAAATTTCATCAATGTATTACATATATTAACCTCATTAATATAAAGTTATTAAAAAATAAATTATCCTTATTTTCACAATATTGTTTTTTTACACTTAAATTTAAATGAAACGACATAAAATGCATGCTATTATAACTTAAGTTATTTCGTGTCAAATATAATTACTCGAAATAATAATATATAATGTATGAAAGTTACAAAAATCAGGCGTAGCAATGTATAAATTACTTGAGATTTTTGACATTCTTCGTTTAAATTAAGATTTAACGATTTTCTAGCTAACTTCATAAGATGTTTATAAGAAACATCGCATTCTGATTTTCTATATTTCTGTTTAGGCATTTTTTATATGTTTTCTGTAAAACAATAGAAAGTATTATAAAAATAAAGATTACGGTAACATTTAATTTTAAATTGAAAATAAGATAGTCAGTAAATAAATTTTTGCTAATAAAAAATGGCAATTGCAAAATATTAAAAAAAAACCAAAAGGGTAATATATAATATAAGTTATACGCTAAGAATAAAACTCATGTGTGTATAATAACAAAAATATTTCTAATTTCCCTGCGCGTTTTTATTAATAGTATTAATAATTTCCCTGCGCGTTTTTATTAATAGTATTAATAATATCATACAATTGTTTATAAATTTATTATTAAGTTTTGGGCAAAATCAAAGTAATGCCAACTAATTAGAAGCAAAACAGTTTAGTAACTTCATTACTTTCTAGTTTCTTTTGAAGTATTATTTTTGTACCATTGTTTTCTTTTCGCTCATTAGAGCCTCTGTTCTTTTTAGTTAATAAAGAAGTTTCTAGTCGAATGCATTAAATACTTGTGTGGCGCCTTTTTATTTATAACCCTGTTAGAACCCAAAAACGTAACAGGTTATGGGCCCAGGCACCCAAAAACAGTGCAATAACTAGAGTATTTAATCCTCTTCACTCGACGAAATTGTGGTGCGCGAGATTGACAAAATCAGTCGCGCTAAAGCCAGAGCAAAAATTATACGGCCGCGTGCACGCTCCCGCACGCCAGTAAGCCACATTTTTTTTTTTTTTGTGAAAAATTAAGAAAAAAAACGCACCCCATTTTCTCCTTTTTTTGGATAGAGAAGTCCCCCTGGTTTTTTTTTCAAGAAACGGGAGGAAGCTCGTTGCTGAACCGAATTCGATATTCAGCCACGCGCAAAAGGGACATAACCTCAAAGTGCCAAAAGTTTAGAAACCGCTCAGCTACAGTTGTTCACCACCAACCTGTTGTAGCAAAATGACCTCTCTGCAAGGAATACCCGCGATTGAGCGTCTAAAAGGACGCGAAAATTACCCTACATGGAGATTCGCCATGCAGGCATATTTGGAGCACGAGGATCTATGGGGATGCGTGGAAACCGGTGAAGAGACAGATACCAGAAAAATGGCAAAAGCCAAGTCCAAGTTGATTTTATGTGTGGAGCCGATAAACTATTCACACATTCAATCGGCCTCTACCCCGAAGGAAGTCTGGGATAACCTCCAAGCAGCCTTTGAAGACTCCGGACTCACCAGGAAAGTCAGCCTGCTACGCACCTTAGTCACCACGCAGCTGGAAAGATGCAGTTCTGTAGACGAATACGTGAACGAGATAATTACGACGGCACACAAATTGAACGGCCTAGGATTCACAGTTCCAGATGAATGGATCGGTACACTCCTACTGGCAGGCCTTCCAGACGAGTACCGTCCTATGATAATGGGAATCGAAAGTTCAGGCACTGCAATCACTGCAGACTCTATCAAAACGAAACTGCTCCAGGATATAAAGAGCACAAAATCAGGTAAAAGTACAAATACTCAAACAGCATTTTATTCCAGCCAGCACAAGGGCAGAGGGCCTCGCTGTTTCAAATGCAACAAATACGGCCATTTCGCACAGTATTGTAAATCTAAGCCGAAGAGAGAAGGTGGAGCCGGAAATGCAACGAAGTCTCACCATAACAAACCAGCGCCGACAACGTCGTCGCCTATGACAAGTAAGGAGAAAGCCTTTATGTCCCTCCTGACAACATCAAACGACACGTCACAGGACACATGGTATGTAGACTCGTGTTCTTCAACACACATCACGAATTATGCCAATAATCTGCTAAATTCTAAACAATGTGAACATGTCGATATTGTTGTAGCTAGTAAAGATGTAATATCAGCCGAGGCGGTGGGCAATGTGACAGTACCAGTGCTGACTGAATGCGGCGTAGACAAGGTTGTTGCCAAAGATGTTTTGTTTATGCCAGGTGGAGCAGCAAACCTGCTGTCAGTCAGCAAGATGATAGATAAAGGACTGTCAGTCACATTCTCACCGCAAGGCAGTTACATCAATGATGAAAATGGGGGGCGCTTAGCCTCTATGACACAAGAAAATGGGATCTACAAATTAAACACGCCAAAGGAGAAGGTCTACTTTGCCGCAAAGACACCCACTGCAGATCTGTGGCATAAGAGACTCGGGCACTTAAATTACAAAAGTGTAATGGCACTGAGCAAGGACCCTGAAACTGGGATCGAAATGCGAGGCGGAGGCACAGCCCAATGCGTCCCTTGCATTCAAGGAAAGCAACACCGCCAGCCCTTCCAGCGCAGCAAGAAGCGTTCAACGGAAATCCTACAGCTGGTCCACTCTGATCTCTGCGGCCCTATGGAAACAACGTCGATCGGGGGCTCAAGGTATTTTCTAACCTTCATCGACGACTACAGTAGAAAGATTTTCGTTTACTTTTTGGAAAGAAAAAGCCAGGTACCAGAAACCTTCAACGATTTCAAAGCACTTGTAGAGAACCAGACAGGGAAGACGCTCAAAGCCTTGAGAACCGACAACGGGAAAGAGTACGTAAATGAAAGTCTTCAAAATTCCTTAAGGGCACACGGAATCAAACACCAGCTGACAACCACATACACTCCGGAATAGAACGGCGTAGCCGAAAGAGCAAACAGAAGTGTCATAGAGAGAGCCAAAAGCATGTTGTTCGGAGCAGAGCTTGGAAAAGAATATTGGGCCGAGGCTGCAGCCACAGCCGTATATTTATTAAACAGATCCCCCAATTTGAGCATCGAGGACAGAACTCCGGAAGAAATTTGGTCAGGGCTTAAACCAAATTTGGCACACCTTAGAGTTTTCGGATGCAGAGCGTTCGCACATGTGCCCAAGGAGAAAAGGCACAAACTAGATGCAAAGGGCCAGGAGCACTTGTTTGTCGGCTACTGCGAGAACAGCAAAGGGTACAGACCCATGGACCCAACCTCAAAAAAGGTAATCAGAAGTCGTGACGTAATATTCCTGGAGGAATCACGAGAAAGTAAGGAAAGCACCAATGCCCTCATCCTGACAGACACAACAGAACAGACAGAAGATCCAAGCAAGCAAGAAGAGAAGAAACCAGCCCAGCCAAAAGGCAAGAAAGAAGAGGAGGACGAAGAAAAAGTGGAGTTTTTCGAGTGCAACGCCGAAGTGCCGCAGCCAGTCGGCACGTCAACAGCAAATGTGGAACAGAACGAGACACCGGACACACCAGTTCGAAGATCGACCAGAAAACGCAAGCCAGTGGTGAGAGACGACTTCGTTACGTTTCTGACCAAAACCGACAGTTTTTCAGATCCCGCAACAGTCAAAGAAGCTCTTCAGTCAGTGGACAGGGACAAGTGGCGTCGTGCCATGAAAGAGGAGCACGAATCCCTTCTACGTAACGACACTTGGGCGGTCACCACTTTGCCCCCAAACAGAAAGCCCCTGGACACGAAGTGGGTCTTCAGGAAGAAAGAAGATGCTTCAGGCAATGTTCAATGCTACAAGGCGAGACTGGTGGTTCGTGGCTGCTCGCAAATTGAGGGTATCGATTACAACGAGACCTACTCTCCCGTTGTGAGATACACCTCAATCCGCTACCTTTGCGCCTTGGCAGCCAAAATGAACCTGCACATGAGCCAGATGGACGTGGAAGCAGCATACTTGCACGGTGAAATCCAAGAGGAATTGTACGTGAAACCACCACCGGAACTGTCGACGCGAGGCGATGAAAGAGTTTGGCGTCTGAAAAAATCCATGTACGGTCTGAAGCAGAGTGGACGTGCATGGAACAGACGCCTGGATGAGACGCTACTGAAAATGGGCTTCGGACAGTCAGCAGCGGACACCTGCGTCTACTTCAAAAGGGACAACGGCAAACTCCTGATCATCGCAGTTTACGTCGACGATCTGCTACTTCTGGCCAACGACACTCGAGAAATGGAGAGGATCAAGGTTCAACTCTCACAAGCTTTCAAGATGAAGGACCTCGGCGATGTAAAGTACCTCCTGGGCATGAACATCTCCAGAAATCCAGAAACCGGCGAGGTGTGGTTGGACCAGACATCGTACATCAGAAAGATACTGGAGAAGTTCAACATGGATGAATCCAACCCAGTTGCAACACCGTACGAACCAGGAGCCAAGCTAACCAAGGACATGGAACCCACCACTGAAGAGGAATCTCGCGAGATGGAAAACGTCCCTTACCGAGAGGCTGTGGGGAGCCTTCTGTATGCCAGTCAGGGCACGCGACCGGATATCGCGTACGCAGTTGGTATGGTGAGCCGCTTCATGCAAAACCCCGGCAGGGGACATTGGTTGGCTGTAAAAAGGATCTTCAGGTATCTCAAAGGGACCCTGAACTACAAGTTAAAATTCAGTCGAAATAAAACGTCCAAAAATGACAGTGACCTTATCACAGGATACAGCGATGCCGACTGGGGAGGCGACAGCGACACGCGTCACTCTGTCACAGGTAATCTGTTTCTTTTTCAGAATGGGGCGGTAGCCTGGCAAAGCAAAAAGCAGAGCACTGTAGCTCTTTCAAGCACCGAATCAGAGTACATAGCACTCTCCACAGCGTGTCAGGAGGCCCTGTGGCTGCAATCTCTGAGCAGAGACCTCGATCCACAGACTGCTGACAAACCGATGACCTTGTATGGCGACAATAAAGGAGCAATCGATCTGTCAAGGAACGGCGGTTATCGCCCTCGCACGAAACACATCGATATCCGCCACCACTTCATCAGAGAGAAGATCCAGGAGGGCAACGTCAAACTGGAATATGTACCCACGAAGGAAATGCTGGCGGATTCACTGACTAAAGGATTGCCTGCTGGGCAACTAAAATACTCCATCAGATCGATGGGCCTAATAATTTAATTTTCCTTTTTTTGATTTAACTGCTATTGATTCATTTTTTTGTTTGCCCATGTGGGGGTGTTAAGTTTTGGGCAAAATCAAAGTAATTTCAACTAATTAGAAGCAAAACAGTTTAGTAACTTCATTACTTTCTAGTTTCTTTTGAAGTATTATTTTTGTACCATTGTTTTCTTTTCGCTCATTAGAGCCTCTGTTCTTTTTAGTTAATAAAGAAGTTTCTAGTCGAATGCATTAAATACTTGTGTGGCGCCTTTTTATTTATAACCCTGTTAGAACCCAAAAACGTAACATTTATAAACAATTAGTGTTAGCAAGACTTCTTAAATTTGTTGAAATTAAAAGATGATTCGTAAAGAAAAATATAATCAAGTTTTAAGGATATCTTAATAAATGTAGTTTCGTTGGTTTGAAAATCAGTATAATGATTGGAACAATTAAAGAAGTTTGTAACGTTATAAATTTGTTTTCGTCGATGAATATACAAAAACAACAGTAAGTTGCATGTTGATCAACTTTGTTTAATGTTGAGTTAAATTGATTGCTGGGCATAAGTCACCCGGCTAATAGCCATTTAGCTCAAGAACTCGTGACCTAAACACTCGTGGTTCACGAATTGTGGTCTAACGAGTCATATCCTTCGATTTCTTAAAAAAATATTTATAGTTGAAGTATTAGCCCGAAGTATTGTCCAATCTAAGTTTTTATATAGTACGAAGTTTGAGTTATAATGCCAACTCTTAGCATTTAGTATTGTGCTATTCACAATACTAAAATTTATCCCTAACAATGCCTTGAACAATACTTGAAATATGTCGATTAATTAATTTATACAAACGTTAATGTGTATAAAAAATTATTTTCATTGTCAGTTCAGTTACAATAAATTGATTAATTTCAATGAAGGTCATCAAATATATGTATACGAATAAACACATGGAGAATATACTCCTGGGGTAACTAAGCGATATAATCTTTGTAATTATGTTAAACAATTATTTATTATAATTTTTCATGATTTTAAAAAATATTATGTTCACTAAGAAATACTTAAGTAATTTTTCTAAACTTTCATTTAATATGTATACGAAAAACACCTAGAGCATCTACACCTAGGTTGCCTACGCGTTATAATCTTTTGTATTATGTTAAGAAATAAGTTATTATACTTTTTTATTATTTTTAAAAAATATAATGTAATCTGATAATTACTTAAACAATTTTACTAACATTTCATGAATATGTATACGAATAACACCTGGAGCATCTTCTCCTGGGGTGTCTACGCGTTATAATCTTTGGTATTATGTTAAATAATTATTTACTATAATTTTTTGTTATTTTTTAAAATGATCATGTTCATTGAGAATTTTTAAAACAATTTTCCTAAATTTTCATTGTATATGTATATAAATAACACCTGGAGCATCTTCTCCTGCGATGTCTACGCGTTATAATCTGTGGTATTATGTTAAACGATAATCTATTATAACTTTTTATTATTTATTAAAATGATTATGTTCACTGAGAATTATTTAAACAATTTTTCTAAATTTTCATTATATATGTATATGAATAACACCTGGAGCATCTTCTCCTGGGGTGTCTACGCGTTATAATGTTTGTAATTAAGTTGAACGATAATCTATTATAATTTTTTATTATTTTTATAAAAGATTGTGTTCACTGAGAATTTCTTAATTAATTTTACTCAAATTTCATGAATATGTATACGAATAACACCTAAAGCATCTTCTCCTGGGATATCTACGCGTTATAATCTTTGGTATTATGTTAAATAAAAAATGTTAAATAATTATTTACTATAATTTTTTGTTATTTTTTAAAATGATTATGTTCGTTTAGAATTTTTAAAACAATTTTTTTTAATTTTCATTGTATATGTATATGAATAACACCTGGAGCATCTTCTCCTGGGGGGTCTACGCGTTATAATGTTTCTTATTAAGTTAAACGATAATCTATTATAATTTTTTATTATTTTTATAAAAGATTATGTTCACTGAGAATTATTTAAACAATTTTTCCAAATTTTCATTATATATGTATATGGATAACACCTGGAGCATCTTCTCCTGGGGTGTCTACGCGTTATAATGTTTGGTATTAAGTTAAACAATAATCTATTATAATTTTTTATTATTTTTATAAAAGATTATGTTCACTGAGAATTAGTTAATTAATTTTACTCAAATTTCATGAATATGTATATGAATAACCCCTGGAGCATCTTCTCCTGGGGTGTCTACGCATTATAATGTTTGGTATTAAGTTAAGCCATAATCTATTATAATTTTTTATTATTTTTATAAAAGATTATGTTCACTGAGAATTAGTTAAGTAATTTTACTCAAATTTCATGAATATTTATACGAATAACACCTGGAGCATCTTCTCCTGGGGGGTCTACGCGTTATAATGTTTCTTATTAAGTTAAACGATAATCTCTTATAATTTTGTATTATTTTTATAAAAGATTATGTTCACTGAGAATTATTTAAACAATTTTTCCAAATTTTCATTATATATGTATATGGATAACACCTGGAGCATCTTCTCCTGGTATATGCACGCGTTCTTATGTTTGGTGTTGTATTAATAAAATATTATAATATCACTTTTTATTAATTTATAAAAGAAATTGTTATCCGACAATTATTTAAACAGATTTACTGAATATTCACTAAATAAATCACAAATTGCACCTGGAGGATCTTTTGCTGGGATATCAATGCGTTGTTATTATTGATATTACGTTAATCAAATATTTTAATATCATTTTTTATCAATTTATGAAAAATATTTTTTTCCGTCAATTACTTAAATAGTTTAGGTTAATTTTTCATTGAATAAATCACGAATTACACCTGGAGCATCTTCTCCTGGTATATGAACGCGATTTTATGTTTGGTGTTGTATTAATAAAAATATTGTAATATTATTTTTAATTGAAAATTAATTCATCTGACCTGTCTTTTTTTCTTATGTTTTGTAGCTTTAAATTGCTTTTTTCTCTATCTCCTATGAAATCTATTACTTCTACTTTCCTCTTTATTACTTTTACTTTCCTCCTTATTTCTTTTTCCTTTTCCTCTTTTTCCTCTTAAATCATTTCCATATAATCTACAAAAAGAAATACTTATTAAGTAAACATATAAATGTAATTATATTGTCTAATTGAAAAAAATTTTTTACTTACCTGGTCTTTATCAATGAAGCTGTAGAATTTAATATATATATATTATTTTTTTATTAAATTTCTTTTGAAAAATATCTCGCTGTGTCACCAACTTATCCAGCCTAAATTCCTGTCAAATATAACAAACCTAAAACAAAAAAGAAATGACATAAATAATTTGTAATTTCGAAATGTTCTATTTTTTTTTTTTAATTGAAATAAAATTAATGAAAAATAGAACATTCGATGCAAATATATAAAAAAATTAAATTACAAAGAAAGCAAATTTTCCAGTTTGTTGAATTATTACTCAACAGAATGAAAATTATCTTTTTTATTTGCGACTAAATTTATTTATAACTTTTTTTGCAGTCTTAAACAAAAGACCAAATTTTGCAAAAAGTTTATCCTACTCTTGGTGAACATTTTTGCAAAATTTGTTCATTTGCCTATTCCTGTAAAAAGAGTTATAAACAAATTTAGTCGCAAAAAAAGTTAATTTGCAGTATGTTAAATTATAATTCAGATTTCAGGGCTAAGCAAAAGAACAAATTTTGAAAAATGTTCTCCAAAGGTATGAGCAACTTTTTGCAAAATTTGGTCATTTACATACCCCCTTAAAAAAATTATAAACAAATTAAGTCAGAAAAGATAGGAAAATTACCAGTCTGCTAAATAATAACTCAAATTTAAAGGGAACTCAAATTTGAACATTACAAAATTTTGCAAAAAGTTGCTCATATCGTTGGAGAACATTTTTGCAAAATTTGGTGGTTTGTTTAGCCTTCAAATTTTAGTCATAACTTAGCAGACTGGAAATCATCTTTTTTACAACTAAA
>JABFQA010000869.1:0-16376 GCA_022817065.1 Probaryconus sp. ZL-2020 | reverse complement strand
AGAAAATTTTTTTTTTTTTTTTCATTATTAAAAAAATGTGAATTGATCACCAATATCTATTTAAGGAGTAATTTTCTTGTATTAAATTAATTGGATGATAAAAGTTTATTTAGTTTTGCGATAATGTATATAAAATATAGTTTTAAAAACAATGGTTGAAAATGATATAGCTAATTAGACTAAAAAAAAAATCTGTGATTAATATATTAACGAATAAATAAAAAAACTTTTTTTAAAGAATCAAAATGCTCAGCTATAATACAAAACAGCCTCTTTAAAATTCAACTAAATCATTTTCAAACAATCTCCCATTTCTCCATTTCCCCGACATGGTATAAAGTCTTGCCTTAACATGTGCATGGTTCTCAGCTGGACGATCCAAGATGGTATTTTCTTTATTTTCAAGCTTCAACTTATCTTGGCTCTTTCGTCGTGGAGGAACTGGCGGAGATACATCAACGTACTCTTTATTTTCCTCTGGAACTGACACCCTATCCATTTCTTCTGGGCATTCATTTTCCTTGATTGATTTTTCTCGCCACTGAATGGTGTTGGGAACATTGTGGTTACCGGGTACAAAGCGAAAATTGTGTATTGGCGATCCACTGCTGTGGGATCGATTGGGTTTTATAGGACTTAAAGCTGGACTCGAGGAAGAACTTAAGGCAGGACTTAAGCTGGGGCTCGAAGACGCGGGTGGAGGAGGTCTGTAAGGAGGTGGTTCTCTGATAGGAGACGTGGGAGATGCTGGATCTGAACTTGTAAGAGGACTTCGGGTATTTAAAAAGCTTAACGATGGAGGTGTTATGTCTAAAGACATCTGCCTGTATTTCTTTTTAAGTACCAAGAATTTTTCACCCTGAAACAAATAAAACAATACAAACTTCATTTAATCGTTGTTTCGATGTCAATCGTGAATTGAGAAAAAAATTTCATTTCTTTTAAACAAGAATAACTATAAATGTTTCAATTACTAAAATTTTATTTTGTTAATAAACTTGTTAATTTGAGCATTATTTAAACAATACCATTTGGCTTCTGATTCAGTAATAAATTTATAGAATCATTTTTGTAGAATCTCTCAGCAATTACCATGAATTTCATAAACAATAATATATCAAACAATTTAAAGGGACAGCAGACATTTTTAAATCGCTCTTAATTTATCAATGCTGTCAAAAAAAATGTAAACATAAACAAACCCAACCTAACTCAACATCCAATCAGAAACGCGTATTTAGTCCATACATATTATACCTAACAAACAATTAAAATTAAAATTCCCCTTCGCAGGGGAAAAAAAATGAACAAAAAAAAAAAAAAAATAATAAACCAAAAATACATTCATTCAAAGAAACGCGAACCATAAAAAGTCTCCTTATTTGTAAAATTAATTTCTCATGTTTAATTGGGCGCGTCGTAATTACGCAAACAAGCGCGCGATGTCAACGACGATTGTCACCGCAAACAATCACAGTTTACGGGACGTCGGTGCTCGACAATAAAATAAACGAGCGCTTTGCAATTACTCCGCATTGTTTAAGGAGGAGCAATGAATGAAATAATGCGCTCACAATCGGCAGGATTTTTCATTCCGATCTGGCAACGTTGCCCAATGTAAACACGCAACAAGTCGCCATCCTTAAGCCGTTAGAAAACAACGTAACGTCATATCTTTTAACATTACCTCCTCATTTTTTATGGTCGCCAAAATGTTGACGTACTCCTTGAACCTATTGCGGGCTTCCACTGTAACAAAACAAACGTTTACGAATCATCGAATTCACCCACTTATATGCTAGATTCGCGCGACGTAACACACATTTTGGAGCATCGCGAAAACCACTGAACACTCGCATGAATTTGCCCTACCTCGCGTTTCCGGGTCCGTTAGGAACTTCTTAAAATGTTTCACTAGGTCATGGTTTTTCGCGGCGCCGTCATTTTGCAATAAATATTGACGTATTTCCTCGAGGGACAGTTCACTGGGCGCGGCCATCTTTGCATAGTAAAGCAGCTCCCGTAGCGCCACAGTTTCAGCAGCGGCGCGACTGGAAATCAAATATCCCGATCCTCTTTCTTCGCTTTTCGCGCTCTCTCTTTAAACCGCGTCCTGATACTCGCCTCGTTCGCGCTCGAATATAATGATAACCGAAGAACCTGCTAATTCAGAATTTGGTAATTTTCTTAAATTTTGTAAAACAATATTATTTCTAGAACAATATTCCATTTGTCATTTGT
Organism: Probaryconus sp. ZL-2020; assembly: GCA_022817065.1. Lineage (NCBI taxonomy): Eukaryota > Metazoa > Arthropoda > Insecta > Hymenoptera > Scelionidae > Probaryconus > Probaryconus sp. ZL-2020. The sequence continues at coordinate 14,135 of JABFQA010000869.1, read as the reverse complement.
ACAATTAATAAGGGAGGACTGATTACAGCTATTAAACTATCTTCTGTATCAAGTATTGTTACGGTTAAGTTACTCGGGGGACACTGACTGATGAGATTCTTGAAGAACGTCGTGCCTTTGATAATATCACGTTGGAATGTTTTATACACTACACAGTTGAAAAAAAAAAATAGACAGATAAATGTTTTAAGACTTGTAAACACAGATAGTTCCATAAGCTAATTATATCGTAAACTGTGGTTGACGACCTATCATTAATCATGGAATTAAAAAAAAAAAAATTAATTTGTATGAAGCAGAAATTATTACATTATCGTTAGATGAAAACAAATCTACAATGCACTATGTACTTAGTACTCCCCAAATTGTCATACCATAAAAAAAAAAAGTATTTCACGTCAATTGCAATTATTATTAAAAAATCACTTCCTAAATTCCCGTTAGTTTACAACAGATACGACATATTTCTCAATCTCTTCTCACAATCGCCCCATAAACTTAATACAAATTTCCAGCCCCAACATTAACTAATCTCGAAACTACCTAATTTGCGTAAAACTAAAATATTATGCAACAAGATCCAACATAAAATAAAGCATTTCGACGTGTGCCCGCGAGGTGTGATAGCAGAAGAAAAAAAAAAAAAAAAAAAAAAAAAAAGAAAGAAAGAAAAAAAGGAAAAAGAAAAAGAAAATCGCGACCTCTCATCTACATGTAAACCGCAAAGGTACGTATAAGCATGTGCACCTTCACGCAGGGAAGAGGGCGACGCTCGATCATTATATGCGCCGTTTCATTAGAATATCGCCGATAAAAGGAGTTTAATTACAAAGGTACCGCGTCGCTTCCTGTCCGTATACGCGCTCACGGAGGTGCGTGCAGCACGCATACTTTGCGCTCTCGCCCCTCGGCCGTACTTTTCATCCCTCGCACTGAGCGCACCCCTGCCTCGCGAATGCATATCCCACGTCTTCGTCGTAGACGCCTGGAGTGATTAGTAAGGTCGTTTTCTTAATTACGAGCCGTATTGTAACGACCGAGGGACTCGTTATACGCGCGCGATCATCCGCGCAACAAGAGTTCTGATCCAATGTACACATATATATATATATAAAGTTGTGTAGTCGCGCCAACTGTATACATCAGGGTGGGGAAAACTGGGGATCCGCTAACGTCATGCACGTCGCGAGAACTTCTCTTTTACAGAAAGTGGTAAGATAATTAACCGGCAAAAAACTTTTGCTTGATAGGATGATTATTATGTATGGTATAAGAGGTAATTTTCTTGTTGTGCCATCGTGGTTCTTGGTAGAAATTGAAAGTTTGTCCAATATATGGTATATTTTCCTTATCTCTCATTCATTTCGTGCCGTTGCAATTATCCTTTAGCTTGTAAAATTAAAAGGAGCGTTGTAAACAGTAGGAATTAAAATTCGGGATGGGACTAATCAATACCGTTCCAAGGTTCAATGACAGATTATAATACCACATCAAAATGAATGTTTGACTTTTTGTTTTTGAATAGAAGGAACCTCTTCGATTCGCTCAATTTCTTTAAGACGTAAATGAGCCCTTCGCGTCTTTACAGAAACAATTACGAGATCTCACGGTGTAAAACATTCGTTGTCGTAATCACGCACTATCAGCTCCGCCAGGAGTACACGTTCCTCGGCATGTCTCGAACATCTACGCGATTATAAATACGTGTCCAATTATTATCTGGCTTCTAATTAATCGAGCGTAATTCGCGGCTGATTCGAGACTTCTTTTCAGAATCGAACGCGAAGGACGAAACCGCGAGATAAAGATGGAGCATGTAGGAGAAAAGCAATCGGATGATCCATCCGCTCGCGAGGAACGAGCTTCGCTTAACGTATCGGAGGCTTCGATCTAACCGGACTACCGTTCGAAGCACCATTACAGGTGCGCGCACTTACGTTTGGAGTTACACGAACGGCTTGGCGTGGTTGACACTCGCACGCAAGGTCTTCGGGTTTGGTAGCACAAGGTATTTGGCTTTCCCACAATGCGACGAACATTTTTCTCCGTTTTCCCTTGCTTCGAACGGAACTTCAAAGATATCGAGTAGCCGAGCGACAGGCATTACATATTGTCTATGTCATCGACAAGACCAGTGCAGAATACACAATACTGTGGACTCTGCATATAAAGACTTGCTCAAAGATGAGTTAATTAAACCGTCTTTATTTTACCAGTTTGCGTACGCATTGCCTCTCTTAACTCTTGTATTTTTGATTTCAAATGATAAGAATAATAATAAAACTCAATTTTTATAATGTCATGCATTTACTTTCCTCGTCAATGAATTTCTAGATCCATTAATAACAGAATCGATTGAGAAACAAATATATTCCGAGGTACGTGGTTTTCAACATTCGATCCAAATACAATTTACTTTTTAAATATTGAAAGACATATGACGAAACCAATCTTATTACACATTCAATAACAAGCCTAATCCGAAATCATAATTTTCCTTTGTAATGCGAGCGATTGTCTTTTGGAAGTTGCCGCTGTTTAACGTGTTTAAAGATTAATATCTGGTGCAGATATTGTTTCGAATTTAATAAGTACGACCTTACGTTTCCATCGGCGATATTAGGCGATACGAATTTGGACAGAGCTACAGATAATCTAGTCAGTTAGGTTCGAGTATTTATTTATATATAACGATTAGATTAAGATATCGTGTGGGTTTTTAACTGATGTGTAATACAACAGATTTATGATTATTACATACAATCACACATATCCACACAAGTGTATTTTTTTTCTTATAAATCTACATCAAATCAAATTGATTTCCTATGTTCCATTGTTATCAAAGATCTTTATTTTGCTTTTGTAATGGCCTAACGAAATAATGGAATATAAAGTTTACATGATGTTTAAATTCGAATAAAACTTTGAGATCGTGTATTTAAATAGATCATGTATTTTGTTATATCAGTAAGTGAAAATTAGGTTCGACAAAGTAAAACGACGTTGTCATTAGTACATTTTGTAAAGACTGTAGGAAAAAGTAGAGTTCCGGGTTGGTTCTTTAGATTGATACAATGTAGATGCTGCAGGCTTAAAAGATTTTTCTGAATTCTTTAGGACGGTATGAAGTATGCTGCGGGGTCAACTCGGGGTTCAAGAGTAAAAGCGCGGCCGGGAGACGGGACAAAGGCTCGTGGCGACGCCCCGCTGCCCTGTAGATGCATACTCGATATCATCTACTTGTGTTTCTTTGCGTTATGTTTATGCTCGTGAATACGTAAGGAACGTAGTTACCTTGCCACGAAATCACGGTTAGCCTTATCCGTTCTATTCCGCATTGTGACACATTCCACACTTCAAATATCATTTCGTTTGTGACGTTGTGAAAAGAATTTAAAGAATGTGGTAAAAATATGATTGAACGATAATTTAAATGAAATCCAGAATTTGTATATTAGTGAGATAATCGAATTTTGAGCTGGTACGAGTATCTTATAAATTGGTACTTTACATAATTAAAGGTTGATTCCATTTCATTATTAATTCCTTTAACGTTGCAATTTGAATATTACGCTAAGATGAATACACGAGCGTAGATACATTGAATCAATATAAATATAAATTGTAGTAGTAGTAGTAATTACGGCCATAATTGCAAGCATAACTACAGCGGAGCGTAGACCATTAATATTGTGCCAATCTAGTAGCACTTAAACCTTAACCATAATCGCAATAGAAATTATTAGAATTTGAAATTCAGGTCCATAAATTTGGAAACAATTATGGTATATACTTGAATGGAAATAACTATGCATTAATACTACAAGTTTAACAAGGTTCAGAAGATGAAGCATTTGAAATGAAAATTTGCAACGTTAATGCAATGAAGTTATAAAAATATTTTATTGATTACAAAACGGTTCCTATGTTATTAATTTATTGTTATGAAAAAAAAGGTACGTTGGAAATGATAAAAAAGTGTACCAACTGAACCAACATATTTATAATAACAGAGTAAAACTGCTATTTTTTTTTTTTTTTTCAGTTTACGTTTCATGTAACATATTCAATTTCTATTAATAAATCGCGTACTGTTTATTTTGGCCAGTATTCTAACACACTCAATAATCCAGCTCCTCTCGATTTTCTTCGATCATATTAATTACAATGTCTTTGCACTCAATTATATCATATTTCACATTCCACGTATCAAATATCACATTTATTACAAAACTCATGTGCTTGCAGCAATCGTCAATTCATCTACAGTTCATCAGCTTAGTCAAGTATTTTATTGAAGAAAGTTTTGCATTTGAGTACTTCACCAATTTACAATACTTCAATCAAAAAATTCACCCCTCCAATTTCAACGTGAACTACAAATCGTCACGCGAGAAATGAAAAATTTGTTGAAAATTATCAACTGCAAATTCCATATAAATATTAACGTTCGCACTCTTTCTAAGAGCAATAAACTTTTTTTTCAAGTGCGAAGGAAACGACGAACTAAAGCAAAAGGAAGACATAAAAATGGTATCGATGGAAAAGAGCGTGAAAGAGGAACGGCAAAAAGAGATTGTGCACAAGAAAGTATGTGTACATATATCGGCAATGCCAATCGGTGAAAAGGGCACTAGAATTATCAGAATATCGTGTTACTGTCAGTAAAGAGGCATTAATGCATTCATATTGCATTCCTGCTCTCGCTGGAGCGAACTTCGCTCGTCCGGCGTTGCACTTGTCGCGTGCAGCCCGTTCGGTTTGCCTATATATACGTATATTATACACACATTCAGCGCTTTCGTGTGTGTTACGTGAACGTACACATAATCGCATATGAACTAGCATAATGCATGCGAATACACGGGTAACGCTTTAGATATCGGCTCACCACTTTGTACTCCTTTGAAGAGACTGCGTTTAAAGCATGTGCCAGCAGATGTGCAATTTTAAGCGCATGATTGGAGTATACGTTTATTGAATAATACACTCAGAAATGCGTTTGGTATCGTAAAGTCGTTGGCCCAATCGCAAAGTCAACGTTTGTCGTTTATGCAGACTTTTCCATTTTCTTTTCCGAAAATCTTTACAATTGTTACGGAATCAAAATTCACTTCTTATGCATAATAATGCAGGGTAATATTAATTCAATGAATATCACTGTATTTGAGTCCAGTTGATATGATACATAATGGCATATAATTTATGATAATTTCGTATGCATTTTATTTCGTTCGCGTTGCGCTGTTAGATACACGAAAGAGAATATTCTTTTTATTATTACACCTTCTATGATGCATACAATCTGACGGATTACTTGATGTTAAGTAATCGTTTGCTATTATTTATGACTTGAATATATTACTTTTAATTTTAATTGCGAAATTAATCAAATCTTCGTGTATCAAGGGCAATTAAAAGTAAGGTATAATTTAGAGGATTATTGCGGTTAAATAAAAACGAAGCGGTTGTTAAGAGTAGTATTTACATAGTTAACAACCAATGCAGTACTGCGACGATGAGGTGCCATTCGTGAATTATAGAGTGCTTTATCTAAATTATATACTAGAATATTAAAAGTTTTTATTCGTGTTGTATTCATACAGCGCTCTGACTTTTATTTTATTATGTTTTTTTTTTAATTTAACTGTCAACTGATACATTATTGCTGAATGAAAAAATGTTTTGAGACAGATCGCAATTTTAATTACAAAATTTTGCACATTCGATAAATCTAATTATTCGGTTAAAGCCTTTTTTAATTTGCTGCTAATTCGATTACAGCTTTTCGTGAGTTTATGGATGTATTCAGTACATTTTTCATAATTATTGATATGCATATTTTATTTCATTTATCCATATCGTGTTCAATTATCACGGTACAATTATTTATTATTCACTACTGGGTCTCTGCTGTTATTATTTAATTTATCTTGTTAATATTCATTCAGTTTCATGTTTTTCTTTTGGAACATACGATAGTTCTAATAACAGAGATATTCGGTACAAGCAATCCTTATCGAATATTAAATACTCATTAAAAATAGGAGTTTCATTTATCTAATACGGATATTCGGATAAAGAATATATGTAACGGTCGCGTCGACTTGAGCAGAAATTAAATAGGGAATAATAATTACAGATTATGATTATCACAGTAATTTTTACTAAATTAATGGAAATTCATCTGGAGTATGATTAATGGATTGTAAGCATCAAATTACAGTTATAATAAATAACAGATTTTCAGTTTGTTCATATTCAATTAATAATTATGAATTTCGTATCATTAAATTTCTTAGTATCTTAATGAGTCGTGCCTTAGAGGTCTTTATGCAAAAATTACTTGTTTCTACAACATAGAAAAAACGAAATTACAAATTCACCTACATAAATCAGACATCGCGTAATAAAAAGCAATCGTTTTTCAGAAATCTGAATTCGTTTTAATTAAACGTGTTTCCTGACATCCGAACCATTAAATATACTTCAGTCTCAGATTTCCCTGGTAGTTAGATCTCCGATTAACTCATAGATAAAACATCATTATAATTTCCAAACAGACTTCATTGTCATAAAATTACTATCTTTCGGTCTTCCATCTCTTCTTATTGCACTCGCTCTTAATATTCCTTAATAGACATCAAACGATTGAACATTATCAAAACATCGTTACGCGTCTTCATAAAAAATCTAATTATCGAAAAAGATAGAATCTTAAAAATTTTAAAACAGATCTATTAAAATAGATTCTTTTAAAATAGAATCTTTAAAATTTTCAGTGGTGCTTACTAATCATTTTTTCAGTAAAGTTTAGGGGAGTCAGTAAAGTTTCATCGACTTCGAAAGAAGGAATCGAGCAAGAAGAAGAGTGGGGCCCACGGAAAAAGTGAAATCGTAATATAATTGCGGTACGGATACGGATCAGAAATCGCTGATACTGGATGCGATAGGTCGTAGCCGGTGTTGCGGCATACGGGGACCCAGTCTGGCCGTGCAGGTACTATACGCAAGCTCTCTTTGTCGAGCCAGGGTAGGAGACGAGTATTGGCGCCACCTCCAGCACGGTTGAGCGAGCGCTAGGGCAGACTTACGCCTTATGCCCGTCTACCCCACTCCGTCCCTACCGCTCGCTGCCCTCCCCGCCACGGAAATACCACGGCGCTCCTGCTGTCCTCGTCATTGTCAGCGCTCTCTCTTCGTTCGCCGTTTTGCTAAAGCCTCCCTCCTTTTCTGGCATCCCTCTCTACCATTCTGATGCTGCAACTCCACTGCCTCGGCTAACCTAGCCTAACCCGCGCCCCAACTTCATTCCACGCCGACTGACCATCACCGACGGCCGTCCCCGACGTCGCCGTCGCCGTCGTCGTCGGCTAGACGCGTCGAAATCAACCACCGAACGGTGCGAGACGAATAAAGAGAACAAAACAAAATAAAAAATAAAATAAAAAAAAAATAATAGAGAGAAGGGGCGACCAACCCCCCAGTGCGGCCATTTGTCCCCCGGTGTTGCGAAATACGATACTAGGGGTGCGGGACGAGTGACCGTGAGTGACGAAAAAAAGGGACGGTAGATACCGATCTCAGGGATTCTGAACCGTAGCCTTTCTTGGGGGGCCTGGCGCAAGGAGGGGCTCCAGCATTATGGACGCCACCGAAGACTGCTGGGACCACGTGGGTCTTCTTCACGAGGTGGCCGGCGCGGATCATTCGCACCATAATACGGCACCTCCTGAATTCCTGCTTCCGCAGCACGAGGTAGGCTGTCGTACATATAGACACCTAAACTTCATGCTGGACGAATGGATGTATTTCACTAATTTCCTAACAATTGCTTCAGCATAATAAAATCATTCGGGTTTAGATCTTGGCGGAAGGCACTTTTACGCTTTAGTATGATTTGGATGATGACTTACATGGGGTTTCTATGATTGATGATGGTTGGAAAATAGTTTGATGGCTTATGGTTGAAGTGGTAACGTTGTGGTAACATCTTTTGGTGGTAGCTATTGTTCAGCGAGATATAATGGAATTTATTTGCGCGATAACTATAGATAAAAGATTGATAATCGATGGTAATAAAATTTGGGGTATAAATTTTGAACGCACTTGTCAAGTAAGTTTGGAGTTGTTGAATACCAAATCATTTGAAATTCACACCGCATTAAGATACAAATCATAATTCATATCTGATGGGTTGTTCCGGATTAAGATATTGACATGCTGACATGTCAAGTATTAGATTTGAAGAGAGTCTTTTGGATTCAAAAGAATGATATCTGTCGATGAAATCGGTAAAAATCCTTGAGTGTATTTATGGAAATACGGTGTCCAATTTTACTGGTATTAGAATACGTATCTTTTTTTTTTTTGTATTTAGGGGATAAATTCATGGAAATTCCGAAAAGAAACAAAAAGGATAAGTTATTTGTAACACGTTGGCAATTTTTGTACAATAATTTCAATACCGCGGAGGTTTTGCTAAAAATTGTGCAAATTTGGTACCATCCGATTCATTTATTCATACCAGATATTACTGTAACACTTCTAACACGTGCTTGAACCTCAGGAGGAACAATCAAAACGTCTATCATTCAATTCAGATTAGAAATCTGAAAATCCAAACAAGAATTTGTTCAACATTATCAACCACTCAATCAAACGCTCATTAAAACCATTTTCAAAATGATTTGAATTATTGCAAAATCCGTACGGTGGCTAATTATGCGAAAATGAGTACACGATAACCCCATTCTCACACATCCTGCGAGAAAAAAAAAAAAAAATTCCGCGAGGCCAAAACAAAGTGAAATATTTCCGGACATAACTCATTATAACTTGATGATACGTATCAAAGAAATCGTAGGAATAAAAAGTAACCAGTGGTTACAGCTGTCGAAGACGCGTTATTGTTTGTTTGCACAGTGAAAACGATGACCGCATAATCACAGCGGCAATAAGGCGAAATGTAAATGTCATTATAGGTCTTATAGTGGCGATGAAGTTGAAAAGGGCCCAAGCAGCCGGTGGGGCGGGGGGAAGAGGGGCGGTCTCGTTTCAATTTCGGGCCCGGTTGGAAGTAACGAGGCCCCGGGCCCGGACACTCCGTACCCTGTAATCATCGTGCGGAAATTATAGGCATTTAGGCCAAACATGAATAAGCGGATAGGAAAGCTTACGCGAGAAGAGGATATATCGGTGGCATCGGGCGCGTGCAGCCCCGAGTTCGTTCGTTTTAATGCGCGCGCTCTTTCGTTTCTTTTGCGCCGTGTCTTCGTCATTTTCGCGATGCCTGCACCTGCCTCGCCGATCATGCCAAAATTGAACTCCGATATCTTGCTCTGCCGCTTAATGCCTCACCTCTTTTTTTTCTTTTAACTTTGCCTTCTATTCTTTTTTTTTTGGACGCGCGCGATTTCACAGACGCGCGAATTGGTCACGTACGGCGAACAGTATGTTCGTTAATTCGAACCGTTCGTGTTCTACACATTAGACATTATGCTAATTAAAGAGGCGTTGCGCACTCGGTGAAATCTTTACAGTTCAGAAACTAGTTGGAAGTGTTCAGAGAAACAGTTATACTTTGAAAAAAGTTTTCTTCATCTTTTAGAAATCTGCTCGATTAATGTCGGACCTCGCGTAATTACTCGATACTTGTTTCTGTTGCTCATTGATAGATTCCAGTTTATTGTCGTTTTGCAAAAAAGAAAAATTTTTGTACAAAAAGTTTTTGTGAATTCAAATATCTTTTTGAATTTTAATAACATTATAGCTTTATATAATTCACACGGAAGTGTTAAAATTCAGTCATATATTATAAACAATGTCTCAATTAGTTTGGTGGATTTATGATGTTATGCATGGCAAATAATGTACAATCTTCGTGACGATTAACACATTTTGTCCATAATGCGCAATTAGGCTGTTCGACACGTCGCCCCTGAACGTGTGATGCGGGTGTTTTTTAATGAGACCCGACATGCGTTCGTTGCATGTGTATGACTTCGGTCTATAAATAATCTATGAGAGTCACTCGGATGCAAAGCACCCGCGAAATTTTGTTGAATTCCAAAAGACGACGATGAGGCTCGAAAATTAATTGCCCGGTGTCATTTATGCGCAACGCGCCTGAGAAAGAAATGTTTAATAATCCATTTGGTCGCGCGAATGCACAACACTTCATTATTTCAAACGAACGTGCATTGCACAATAGAATTTCGATGCTAATTTACAACGAATTTTCGTATCATTTACATAATATTATTTATAACGTGCAATTAAGTCAAAAATGTACGACGCAAATAATGAGAGAGGCGGAAGACGAATTAAAATTTTTGCGAAATAAATGAATTGTATATTTTTTGTTTAATCTTCGTGTCGAACATTTCTACTAAAACGTATTTCATCAAAAATTCATAAAGATGAACTCGATTTTAAACCTAAAATCGTTCGACCTTTTTAAAATCCCTCGATCTTTTCAAACCAAAACGTCCATCCGATTAAGTTAAATCTGTCCTGAGCGTGAGCAAACTCGCAGCATACCACGATCATGACTGTTCAAGTTGATTGAAAAACCAACGCAAAATAGACAGTTGATTAGAGAGGAATCGGAATGATCGAATCGGGTATGCGATAAGCGAACGGAGCAAGCGAGCAAGAAAGCAGGACGGTTTCTTTATTTCGGCGTTGCTCACGTATAAGTTTCCCACGGCGGGCCACCTTGGGCCAATGCGCGTTAAGCCTGTGTCTGTCTGTGTGTGGGAATATCTCGATTATTACACGCGCGTGGGCAAAGTGGCTTCGACGGCGATTTTTATATTCCTTGGGCGTATCCGTCCGTTCTTCTCTTGAACCGTGGTACGAACTCCAGGTGGCAGTGACGAGTACTTTCGATTACTGACGCCTTCGTTGAATTCGTACCAACCGCATACCACTGTGTTTTCGATCATGAGAACTCGATCGAACTAGATGTCCCCGACACGATTACGACATTTCTCATCGACTTATTATCCATTCAATGAGCTCCTGATAAATTATGACTTTTATTTACTTCCTTTATCGTTACTTACAAAGTTAAACACGGTTTATTCTGCTGCTTCTCAATTTGTTTTGTGAGTGGAATTTCAATAGGGTCGAATTTCGATCGAAATCATTTAAATTCTGGATCATTTGATGATGATTTACAGTAGGATTTAGGAGAAGTATATATTTCAATGAAATTTATTCTATTTTCCAATCATGACGAGAACGAACGACAATGAATTTAATCAGACTTGAAACGAGATTGTCATCTTTGCAGTAGTAATTTGTTTGACTATTCTTCAAGCACTTCTTTAAAGACAAATACCTGTCCACGTTAGTCAGCTTTGGTTACCTCAAAACGTATACGTTTTATGGCCTTGTAGGAGCAAGCGATTATCATACAAATGAATAACAAATTGTTTTTTATACAAAAGGAAGATTATATCATAACTCAGCGATGGGAAAATGCTATTTAAAAAATATGATAATAAGGGACCCATTTCCTTAATTTTATTGAGATTTTATAATATAGATCATAAATTTCAATGGGTGGCGCCATGTCGGTTAATTTATACGGGAAAGGCAGGAAAGTCGACTCACCGAACTGTCGATATTAAAATCATCTTGGGTGTCACTGGCTTTTGATGACTACTGATGTCTATCGACTTTTTTCACCCTACCTGTTCATTCATTATCAATTCTAATGTTGTTTATGTTGTTTCTCGACTAATAACCGAGATTTAAGGAAAGCAGGTTCATGCTACTTGGTGAAAAATGAGTCTGCCCTTCTGTATTAATTGGCGCCACTTTTATTGTACTGGCCAAGTGTTCGATAATTTTCATACGAAAATCAAAATTGCTTTTATTACAATCTTTCTGTGAAATCTTTCCCTTTTATAAAATCTGGTTGAAATTAAAGTCTCAACAATGTGGACCCACGAAAAAGAATTCTTAAAGACAGTATTCATGGTGTTTTTTCGTACACAACTCTTTTTTCTCGTTCTATTTTTTATTATTTAATTTATATTGGAAACATTTGTTAGGCAGTCAATGATTTTTGAAGCAACAACATTGTATGCAACGCGATGTGATTTCCGACATAATTGGTCACTACTTTTTTCTTGTCGACTTTCGTATAATTTTCAAGGAATTCGGTGACCCTCGGGGCCCTGTCGGTCTGATTTTTACAGTCACGTCAAGAGAAAAGCGCCGAGCCAAAGAACGCGCCATAAATAATATCTTCTTCGACTACCGCAAGCCGCACGACTTACGCATTCGAATATTGAGGAGGAAATCTGCTAAAAGCCCAGAGTTTTCAGTCATCGTAAATAACCGTCCTCTTATTGCTTCACTTGTAAACAATTTATGACTTCGACCTTAGATTTGTTCCTGTAAAACATCTCCTTTGTCAATTTCTTAAAAAAAGTGAAACAACGCTCGACATTCCGCAATCGTAAATCATTGACAAAGTTACAAATGATCCGGCGCTTGACGCAAAAATCAACTTTTCCAGCCTGTTCCAATTTCTCTTCCCTGAAAACTCTTTTAAAAAATCCTTTTTCTTTAATGTTTCAATGATTTTCCAATGAATAGATTTTTTCTCTATTTTTACGAGTGAAGGGTTTCAAAAATCTTGAAACTTTAGTACAAAACAAAAAGTCACTTATTAAAAATGTTTAAGGAAATTTCTGCAACACTTGTACAATTGTTTATCCTTTCATTAATTCGCGGTGTTTATGCGGTAATATTTTACAGTTCGGACGTTGAATGTGCAAAATTTTTACGTCGTTGACATTCGCTTACTACGTAGAGTCTGTTGGCGCGACGTATAATCATCGTGTCAATTTAACATTATTTTGCAACGATTTAAAGTAGCGTTAATGATCGTACTTATATTTTAGCGTTCAATTTAAATTCAATTTTGATTCTGTCCGAATGTCTCGTTAATCGAAACGTACAGACTCTCATCACGTTTAATCAAGCATTTTTTCAGTCGTCCTCGTATGATCTGTGAAAAAGATGGCCTGAGCACGATAGCGGGCGTTTCGCGTATAATGAAAAAAGGCAGACAGCTTGGTGCGAAGGTGATTAAATGAAATCCAGGTGAAATTTATTAACCGGAGGATAATTAAAGGGCGGTCTGGCTATGCCTCGTGTCCTGCATCGAGCTATCTTACGTTCAATTCAAGCCGACCTCTCCTTTATAGATAACCTATACATTTCCGGTACCTGACAGTTTTCATATTCATTCTACTTTCCACTCGCAACAGATGGCCAACCCTTGAAAAACTACTAGATACTAATAGATTATAAAATGTTTTTGTAATTAGGTCGTTTTTGTTCATGTTAATGCGATGTTGAAATATACGACTCTTAATAGAATAAGAACGTTTATTTAATGTGAATATTTTGTTATTTAATTTTAAAATATCGTTACATAATGTTAACAGCATTTCATTAACGTAAAGTTCATGTTAAATTGATGTTAGATAATCTTTTTAAGAATGTTTCTTAATTTGCCAACATTTTTCAAAAATGTGAATCACTGTAATGCCTTTTGAACAATTAAGTCAAATCTGAATATCTGTTGAACAATAACAAAATTATTATTTGTTAGTTAATACCTTCATCCGATTTATATCTCAATAAAATCTTCATATAGTTAATGCATATTTGTAACGCTTTTCAGATTTTGATCTTTCCTTTATGTAAAATATTTGTTCGAAGAAATATTATTTTTTTAATTTTACGACAGTCTCGTTAAATAATGTTTATATTATTCAAATATAAGAATTTAAATCAAAAGTAACAGTATCGCCTTTTGTTTTCACCATCCGGTAAATAAATTAAAAATTTTAACTTTTATTTATCTCCAATTAAAGTTGTCAATATTCATTCGAAGTCCAAAATTTTTTTATTTATCGTTTTTAATAAATAGCGTTTAAACATATTCCTGGTATTATTTATCGACATAAATTGTTTATCTTTTAACAATTTACGTTAATTGACTTGTTACAAGATTGAAAATCTCTTTGATATAAAATTATTACAAAATTACTGTTTATATAATATATTGAGAAATTTTTTTTTTTTTTTTTTTTTTTTTTTAA
>JABFQA010000868.1:0-16378 GCA_022817065.1 Probaryconus sp. ZL-2020 | reverse complement strand
ATCAAATCAAGGAATATATTTTAACTTTTTGCAAGTTGTAAGTGAAAAAGTATTAAACTTCAGACCGTGGGCAGAATTATTTAAAGAAACATTATCATTCTTTACCGAATCAAAGAAACAGATTCAGCGTGATGTGGATGACATAGCGAAAAATATTAACCAACAACTTAATGATACAGCTGAAGCTATTCACATATATTATGATCAGAAAATGAAATCACTTGAAATTGAGAAGTTGCCAGCTGAATTAAAACGTGGATATAATATTATGTATAATATTACAAAAGAAATTGAAAATGCAAAAACTACAAATGAAATGATAAAAGCAACACAAATAATTCAAGATACCGCATATAGTTTAGGTATTGCCCGAAAAAATATACAAATTACTATAAATCAGAAAAAATATTTAAATTTTTTACAAGTTATTAGTGATAAAGAATTAACTACTGGAATATTAACATGGACATGCCCTTTTAAAGATGCGGTTAAATACCTTGATCGATCAGAGAAATGGTATACTTTTCTAGCCAGCTTGTATTATACGTTTTCAGAATATAAAATACAGAAAGATAGAAATAAGTATAACGTTAATGATGAGCAATTTTTAGAGAAAATGTTAAAATATAATGTAGCAGAATATAACAACATCGAAAATAACTCGCTTACTGAGTTACAATTAGAAGAATTAAACCATGTTTTAAAATTAACATTAAAACACAAGTTTACTGTAACCTGCATAGCACCATATATTTCTATAAGGGGAAGTTTCATTAGCATTAAAGATGTTTTCGCTAATATCAAAAATAATATAAACATACACGAGAGTTGCAAAAGGAATTTATCAAGAGCAATTGATTCTGGAGAATTGAAATTCATAAATGTTTTTGCTTCAAACAAAATATTTATTGACGAAGATGTGTCATTAGTACCAAAAACTACTGGTATTGTAGCCCCTTCGCTTGCAATTATAGCACCAAAATGGGAGGTTATAGGTAGTAGAAAAATAGTTTTAGACGGCTTACACGGAAAACCGTATTACAATTTAACAAGGCAAACCAGTGAATTTATTAGACCGGGTAATGGACGAAATGGCATGCATGGGGAAGCTGGAGGACACGGAGGAAGCTTTTTTGGAATTGGAGACCAATTTGTTAATGGTGCAAATTTAATAATTACTGCAAATGGTGGGGACGGAGGTTTCGGTCAAGATGGCGAAAATGGTGCCCCTGGGAAAAATGGAACCGATGGCAATGTCAAGTCAATGATGGACCAAAGGGATATTAACTATTTTGATTATTACTGTTGGATGACATCAATTACAGGGATTTACTACATCAAAGGGATTAAATGTGATGTAAGTGAAAACTATAATGTTATAGATTGTAATATAAAATTTACATGTTTTGGTACATATGGAGAAAAAGGAGGAGATGGAGGCAATGGTGGAAAAGGAGGAGCAGGAGGTCATTCAGGAAATATTGCGTTATTCGAATTAAGTAATAATTCAAAAATATTAAAGTATAATAACCACGGAAGTGATGGAAAAAATGGTGTAGGCGGTATTGGCGGTTCTGGAAGTTATACGGGAGCTGATCTAATGTATCACTTTCGCGCAAGAGTATATCAATTCGATGAAATAGACTATAGATACAATCCTCCTAAATACAAACCACCAGGAAAACATGGCATTGATACTGTTGGTAAAAATGAATTGAAAAAAGAAATTATTATCAATACATTAGATAAATTCAAAATTATAAATGAATATAAAAGTTATTTAAGAAATGAGGTAAATGATCGCTTTAAAAAATCGATTGTTAACGAGTTTTTAAACAAATTAAACAGCAATCAAAATATTAAAAATGTTTATAATACGTTAGGATTCGTAGACGAATTAAAAGGTTTAGAAGAGCAATTTCATGCATTACATAAAGACATAGATTTGCTTCCTTTTTATCAATCGCTGTTAGATAGAATAAGTGAATACGCACAAAACCCTAAAGAATTCGGCGACATTAATCAATATAAAAAGATTCTTAGGTATTTGTATACAGCTACTTTTGGCAGGATAAATAATCTAAAAAATAACTTTGAATCTAACTTGATCATTGATATAATTTCATATCTGCAATCGGTACAAGAAGATATTAATAAATTAAAAGATTTGACAAATGTAAAGATTAAACTAGATTTAATAAATAAACATAAACAAGTGTATAAAAATGAAATAGATAAAAAAATTAAAGAAGCAAAGGATCTTATTTCTAACGAAATTATACCTGAAATAGATGATATTGGTAACGAAATTAATCAAAAGTTAACTTTATTAATTGATGAAGTTATAGATTTACAGCAACGAAACAAAGAAGAAGTAAATGAACTCATGAAGAAGAAATTCGAATTAGCAAAAATTTTATCATTAAAAGGGATATTCAGTGTTATAAAAATTTTCTGTATGGTTGCAATGTGTTTCGGTCCAATCAGTACCATTGTTGGAGCAGTAGTTGGCGTAGGAACTGGTATTACAGAATCTATAATGTTGAAGGATCCGAATATTCAACAAAATATAAGACAATTACCGCAAGCCATAAAAGTTACGTTAAATCAAGTTAATGTAATAAAAAATAAAAAAATTAATGACCTTAATAAGTTGCTGGAAATCATGTCTCAAAAAGGAAGCCAATGTCCGGAAAAATTAAGTGATTTATCAAAAAAGGTAACTTATATTAAAGATAAGTTAGATAATGTTAATAATTTGAATGAGATCGAAGGATTGAAACTTGAAGCAAAACAAGAAGTAATGAAAATAGAAGCAAATTTAAAACATCATGCAATGAAAAATGATAAACAAAATGTAAAAGCATTAAAAATATTAGAAGAATTGAAACCATTGTTTGCAGTTAGTGCTGGAATAATTGACATGTACATGCAGCAAAAAAATGATCAACAAAAAATGAATCAAATATCTGATGCTATTAAACAGAAAGATAATGAATTAAAACAACTAAAAATATATGAAGATCAAATTTATGACGTAATATCTCCAACATTACAAAACATACAAGAAGAACTACAAAATGTAGCAAATAAATTAAGTAACAAGTCAAAAGTTGTACTTGACATAACTAAGTGGCAGGTACAGACAACTATAAGGGATATAAAGTTACAAATGCAACAAATGACTGAAGGTTTTGAAGTAAAAGATAATTTAGTACATTGCATAGAAAAATTAGAAGAGGCAATGAATGTCCAAATCAATGTGTATGATCATATACAAGATTATGAGGAACGTCAAAAATTCGCCAATTACATTGCAGACATAAGTTCTATTACTGTAAACGATATGAATAGTATTGTTAATTCAAAGCTTGGAGATGAACTTAGAAATTCTATACGTGGCTTAGAGATAACAATTAGATCTAGTATTATATTACATCAACACCACGTAGCAATGAATGCACTAAAGCAGTTTGTATTTCCATTTGCTCAAATTTATTTTAATAGATTATACTTACCGACATATTTTGAATTTGATGCTAACAAAAATAACACTGAACTTGATGATTTAATTTTAGAAACTACAACACAATTCGAACAGATAAAATCAAAATTACTGCATTATAAAAAATCAATGATTACAAATCTTGATGGTTTTAATGGTTTTGGAGAATTTAGTAGTCGATTTGATTCTTCACAGCCGTTCTTTGTATGGAAAAATGAATTGCACAAAAACACTATCTCAAAATTTTTATCTGGGCAAAAAATATTAGTCAAACCCGAAATAATGAATTCTTTACCTGACGCGATAAAATTTAATACAATAGGACTAAATATTAAATCTGAAAATAAGTCATCCCAGTTTGAGATTAATAATATCCTTAATGGATTTAAAATAAATATGATTCACCTTGGTAATTCTTATTATAAATGGAATGATAAAATTTATTCAATGACAACAAATAGTCATGATCTTTGGTATCATTTTGAAAGGAACAGTAATAATGAACCAATTCACAAAAGTGGTTCATATGAAAAGCTTAAAAACGGTGATTATGTGCTTAGTCCCTATGCCTTTTGGGAAATACAATTAACCAATATTCCAAATAAAAATAATTTTACGTTTAATGATTTGGAAACTTATAAAGATAAAGTTGATTTAGAGTTAGTAGGTAATGGTTCTTACGTAATTAAGAGTGAAATAAAAGAAGATCTTATGATAGAGAGATATTATAGAGCAATTGATACATATAATCAACTAAATGTCGATAATAAACCACTAACTATTGTACCTCTAATACAAGATTATAGTAGATCTGCTAGAAGAAAACGTAAAGTTGATAAAAAATTACAAAATGAAAATATACAAACAATAGTTACAAACAATACTCATGCAAATTCTGAAAATGAAGTTAATAATACTGTAACTAGTGGTTGGTTTTCATGGCTGAGAATACCAAGGTTTAACATCTTACCTGGAGCTGATGCTGCTTTTATAAAAGATAATAATTTAGTAAATCAGCAAGAGTTATCAGAATGTTTCAGCTTCGATAGTATCACTATACCGTTTATAAATGGTATGAATTTATTAAAAAATATAGTTTCAAAGACAGTAAAAACGAATAATACTAATATTAATATTAATTCATTGGATAGCATTGCTAATAAGTATACAGATAATATTATCAGAAAAGATAATTTAAATTCATCAAATAATCCGACAATCAATTTTAATGGTAGCAGAAACAATAACATTAATGTAACAACTACAGTCGATGTAGATGGTAATTTAATTCTTAGTCAACTACTGATTCATAAGTTGTTTGGCGTTAATAAGTCTCTCAGTAGTATTCACTACTTATCACCTGAACAAGAACAAAACATAAAAGTAAACAAGCTTGCATTAGAAATTTTATCTGCTGTAAACCAAAGTTCCTTTCTTAATTATAATGACTTTCTTAGTAATTACAATGGTGAACCTCAATGGTATCAAGATTTGTTCAAAGATGAATTTAATGAAACAAAAAATAAGTAAAATTATAATAATGAGATAAATAGCGTAATGTATATCAAAGGTGTAATAGTATATCATAAAAAATTTCATTGTAATGCGTACGGCAAGTTTTACGCAGAAAGTCCTATTCTTGACGACCTTGTATTTTATAATATACAAGGCCGGCAAAAATTATTTTTGTATTTTTTTGTAGTTTATTTTTTTGGAATCAATATTTTTGTAGTTTCTAATCTGAGGGTCTTGCCCTTAAGTGATATCATATCTTTTTGTTGTTTTTTTTTTTAAGAAAAGAAATATGGGATTTTTTTAGAGAAGAAAGTTTGATTTTTTATAGGAGAAAAAGGGTATTTTGGGGAGGTTTTAATAGGACTTTTTGCGTAAAACTTGCCGTACCCATTACGATAAAATTGTTTTTGGGGTTGATATAAGTTCTTTTTGTTGATAATGAAAATTGGCACTATTCACTATGCAATGTGATTTGTTGCAGTTTAATTAATATGAAAAAGCTAAGCTGCTGCTGTCTCTAGCGGCAGCAAAAGTAAACCGACATTTTATTTTTTCTAACTTCACGGGTTAGGAAAACACCACAAAAGTGAACATATTTTAAATGACACATAATTAAAAATTTAAATAACATGTTAATAAATAAATCAAGTGCTAAATAATTAAAATCCATATAAAAGTACGTGAATTAATTAAGGTATAAAATCATAACTTGTCGTAATATTTCATTTTAAATTCTAAAATAGTAATTTTAAATTTATCGAGAGGTTATGATGACGTCATTAGCATGGCGCACGTGGTATATTCGCTATTTTTCATACCAAGGACATGGGCTAAAAGTGGCGTTAGTTTTTCCCGAGGAAGGGAAATGAAATTTCCTTCCCTAAGGAATAGTTAGCGCCTCTTTCGTCCACTGCCCGAGGTATTAAAAATAGATTTTCTGCGTTTCAATAAGGATAGAGTATTGGCGCCATGCGTAGAAGTACTCCTGCAGTTTCAATAATATTGTTATCTCCTCTACACACGATATTATTTGTTTGACCAGCAAAGAAAATGACTTATCCAGAGTTCACAATAGTTACTTAAATAAAATTTATGGATATGCCGTGCGGAAATTATGAAAATGTTATGATAACGTTATGGGAAAGTCCATTCAAATCCATCAATATTTCAATTTAACGTATCGAATATTGTCGATTCAATATATCGAATATAATCGATTCAGTGTTTGGATTCAGTATCGTTATATTTTGAAAAATAATTTCCGATGTAGTTTACACCCGTTTATAAACTAATTTATAAACTGGTCGGACAAAAAGATATGATTGGAAACTTATATAAGGCAACATTAACAGATATTGTTCCTTAAAGTCATATGTATCTAAAAGTTATGTATAATTTATGTACAAATAACTGTTTAAATTTACATAAATTACCTTAATTTTTGTTTTCATATAAATTTTATTTAAACTTTATATAAATTTTGCAGTCTAAAGAGGAAGTAAGTTGCTATAAATTGTATGTAAACAACTTACATGATCATTGGTTTCAAAGCTATGGATATTTGTTTTAGTAACGGATTATGGAAGAAATGATTATGGAAGAAATATTTTTTCGCAAATAATGATTATGAAATGGTTCTACATATAGAGAATATCGGCTTCTAGCATTGAAAAGTCAATTGTTAATACAATTATAGACATGTATTGAATTCTGTAACTGGGACTTCCTGCGTTTAGATATATCAAATATTATTTTCTAGATAGCGTATTATATAAATTATTTTTAAGGTAATTTTAGAAGATCTATTTTAATTTTATTAGTTATTATATTGTGACGCATTATTATAACACCGATGTACCGTATTATACTAAATGTTAAAAAATAATTGAAAAAGACTTTTGTAAAACAAATTATCCTTGAGGCGAGAGAATATGAATATCAACGAGAAAATTATAAGAAAAGATAAGATAAAACATTGTTCAACGAGTTACCAAGATCCAGCGGACGAAAAGAGCACAGATTGCAGTCTTTTCGATCGCTAATTGGCCAGAAACTGGTACCATTGTTTTTCATTTGTGTTCGGTATTGGAAAGTAACTTTTCTGCACGTATGCAGAATGCATAAAAATTAATTCAATGCAATTAATGATATAAATTCACGCAACCACGCGAATATTGGTTACTCATAGTTAATAAAATGTATTTTATTGTATTCTTTTAATTTCCGGACACTGTATGATTTTTTGATTTTGTAAGAACTAGGAATCTAGGAAAAACATGGTCAATGTGTAAGAGAAAGTTCCAGCGAGGGATCAGATGAACGCATTAGTAGGGTAGGTTCATTGGACCTCCGTAAGATCTAGTTAGCACTATCAACTTATAATATGAATGGGAGTACAAGCTAATGCATTAACTCAAAGGGTTGAACGACCACACTGTCTGAGACACTGTGTATTATAATTTCGGAATTAAAAAAATTGAGAATTTGATGAAACTGTTCACCACTTTGAGCAAATTCTGCTGATATTGGACATTTATAATTTTTGCATTCAAAACTACTTTGGACTTATCGGTGATTGCTTTTGTGGTGAAATAACCTGAAGAATTCAATGGTCTAGTCACTGGTCGAAGAACTCTACACAGTATGAAGAACTACGAACGATTATCCAGGCTGGCTCTTTTTGGAGTACGTATATATACTGGAATGTATGATATCAACACTGAGAAAAATTGTAGTTGATTCAACTAGAATTTAGTTGCATTAGCTGTATTAAATAGTTAAATACGAGCAACTAAATTTTACAGTTGGCTCAACTATATTGTAGTTAATCTAACTATATTTTAGTTAATTTAACTAAATATTTTGCATTATTCAACAATTTTCTCAACTATAAATCATGATTCTCAACACACATTTTTTTCTATCAGTGAAGTAGCGAAGCTGATGAAGAAAGAGATCCTAAATATGTATACAATATCTTGTGAGAAGTCCTGTACATATTGTCGTGCCTGTGTCTCCGCTTGTGATTTGAAGATTTGAATATGAAAGAAATTTCAAAATAGGTGCATTTCGTTTACGCTCAAGGATCTGGATTCCAGCGCCGCAGTGATGCTATTGCAAAGAAGTTCAAATTTATCGGCAAAATTTCTGTGATAATTAGAATGAGTGTCTCATGAACCAAGATACTTACGCGTAGCAGGAAGATTAGTCAATATACCAACAGATTTAACGCTCTATTCTGCTCAGTGCTCGATCCACAAAATGCAATGCGTAAACGTATTGCGAAATAGCGAAGTAAATGAATGTCATATTCGTTATTTGTATTGGAACAAAGTTGACGTTTCCAGAAAAATTTCAAATTTATTTTAAGGAGTAACCTGGTTTAATAATTATCTTTAGTAATTGAAGTAAAATAAATTGTTTAAATAATAGTACCGCGACTTAAGACATGTTGAAAGCTTCGACTGCAATCAAATCATGACGCTTTGTTCTACCAGATTTCTTAATGCATAATGTTAATCAGTTACCTTAGAACACATGTTTGTTAGAGAAAACTTAGTAACCTGTTTCAGAATCAGTATATAAGATAATAATTTAAGTATTAATAATTAAATCTGTAATAATTTAAGATTTTTAAATAGCTTACATGTTATGATATACAGTATTGTTATGTTCTAATTTAACTCAAGATTAGGACGACTTTTAATAAAATGTAAATTTTTAATACTAATAATTAATTCATTAACACAATTACCTTTCCTATTAAATTTCCATTTTACGAATCGAAGGAAATAGTCTATTGAAGGAACAGTTACTTAAATTATTTTGTTTTGGAAACTTAATGTTTTCATATAATTGATTTCCACTTGAAAGTGGACTTTAACGCCCGCTCGTTCCTCTTTTGCCCGCGCCCAAGATACGAAAAAAATTTTATATCCCAGGTTTGTCTCGCGTGGTGCCGATGCTGGACACTAATTTATATGTGGACGTGTTGCAAACGTTCTCGAAACGTCTAGCTGGGAATTCGCAACTTTGAATTCCGGAAATTTACAAAAGTGTGCAAATAAATGGTGGCTTGTGTCAAAACAACTGTAATAAAAAAAAAAGCCTGAAAGAACTTGAAATTCCTGAAAGCCTTAACCTGAAATTCCTTTTTTTTATATATATTGTTATATTAATTTTATGATTTGTTCTACTGAAATTATAATGCTTTTAATGTTTTTCAGGATTTATTACTACTTTAGCGCGGTGAAGAGAAGCTTCACAATTTTCATTTCCCCCCAAAACGTTGTAATCGCTGAGCGTGTTTTATATAACAAAAAAGCCCTTATGTCGCCGCGCCCTGGGAGTCTGTTCCTCTGAGTGCACCACCTTGCAGCGGCGCGACCCGGAGAAATTCGTCCCTAGGGAACGGCTGCACAACGCGCCGCGGACCTACCGCTTGTTGCGGCTGTACAGGCTGCTGTCGGCAAGACGAATGTCGCCGCTGCGGCATCCTCGCACGACCGCAGTTCTCACCATTTGGTGGGGACTTGCATTTTAGGTGGGGCACATCTAGATGAGCTAGCCCCATATAATTAGGATAATAGATTTTTCTTTTGTGTAGGTCACTTATCCACGGAGGATAAGTGATCTATTTATAAATGTTACAATATTATTACCATGGGGCGAAACAAGCGATAGAGTCTTTAAATTACCCTTAGATTTTTCAAATATTGAAACATTATATATAAAATCAGATAATGATAAAAAAAATTACGATTATGTGATGTTATAATTTGGGATGAAGCTTCTGTGATTCCAAAAACAGCATTAGAAATAGTTGATAAAACTTTACGTGATATAACTAATATAAATCATATTCCATTTATTGGTAAAAATGTTATAATAGGATTTTCGACAAATTTTACCTGTAATAAAAAATGCACCACCAAACACTTTTATAAACGAAACAGTAAAATTTTCTGTTTTATGGAAAAATTTTAAAATATTTCAATTATCTAAAAATATGAGAAATGATGATGTAAATTTGTCTATATTTTTATTAAAAATAGGTGAAGGTATTATTAGTGATTTTGAAATTCCTGATAAATGGATTACTGCACGGAGAGAAAGTTTCTAAAAAATTATTATATTTTCCTGAAAAATTACTGAACTGTACAATACACTAAGGATAGAATTAAATAAGGAAATATTTACTGTTTATTCAGTAATCGTTCTTCTTCAGTCATTAAATTCTACTATTCTGTTCAGTAATATTTCATGAACTTTGATTCTATCAATGGTTTACAGTACTGTTCAGTAGTTTTGAATAGACTATTTTTCTCAGTGCGACGATATTTCTACTAAAATATATGGCAATAATATTTAGAAATTTGACAATTTATCCAACAAAATAATACTATCAAGTCACAATGACGATATTAATAGATTAAGTGCAAATATTTTTAAATAAATTAAAGCAAAAGAACATGTTTATTATAGCATAGATTATGTTAGATATAAAGGTTGTGACGACAGTGATTATAATGCAATATTAAATTATCCTATTGAATATTTAAATTCTTTATATATTCCTGGATTTCCACTTCATAAATTAGTTTTAAAAGTTGGTGCAATAGTCGTGTTAATTAGAAATTTAAGTATGAATAATGGTCTATGCAATGGAACAAGATTAAAAATTTTAGAATTATATGAATATAATATTAAAGTTGAAATAATTACTGGAACACATTCAGGAACAGTATCTTATAGTCTAAAAATAAAACTCGAAATGTTTTTATTTTAGTTGTTATACTGCTTTTCAGCGGTTTTTGAAACAACATAATATTTTTTATTAATAATAAATTTTTTATAAAGTTTTTATCTATAATTATATTACAATATATTAAATAATTTTAACATAATTATAGTTTTTTCTACTCGAGAAAAAACTTGCACATATTCGCAGCCTTGACGTGGCGTGGAGGCTTATATATTTATATAAATATAAAATATGTTTCAATAATTTTTAATTACGTAAACATAATTTTTTAATATAAATTTTAACAAACGCGAATGTAACATTATTTAATATAATAAGTGGCAGTAAAAATGGTTCGACAAGCAAAGCGAGACGCAACAGGGGGGAGCGGCGAGTGAAGCGCCTCCCGGGGGGTTGGCGCGCGAAGCGCACAAGTGAAGGAGCGAGCAAAGCCCCCTAGTATTTAATAATAAAATAATTTAATGATAAAAACTTAATTTCAGACTGTCGGTAACTGTAGTCATTTTGACATCCTTTTAATCTAGACTTAATGAGTTCAAAATCAATTAATCTAATTGAGTGAACATCATGCTGACCATCTTTTCTGCTAAGAAACAAATCAGGAAAGCATAACAAATCCATTGATTTACATCTTTTATCTACCGGAACCTTACTAACTATTATCATCTGATAAAGCGCTGTTGCACTTTCATTAATATTTGTTCTCATTGTTAGTATAAATTGTATAATATTCATAAAAATTATCTGTGTCCAATTTTTGAGTTAACAAAGCTTTTTTAATGTTTACAGTTATATTTTATGTTATATTAACAATGTAATTTTTCTTTTCTTTTCTTATCTTCATCATTTTTTATCTTACTTTATCTTACTTACTGCATTATCACAATTTACGATTAGTTTACGTTCTTTATCTGTTTAATTTTTTTTAGTTACATCATTGAATGCAAATTTTAAATTTGATATATCATTTAACAACTCGGCACAGTGCGTAAGTAAAATTAATTGTTGATACATTGAGATTTTTTTGCATTCAACTATATAAAATACCTTAAAGACTTTATTTACATTAATGAGTTTCTCCCATATAATATTGGATTAATGTAGTCGAAATTGAACTGAAATATCAAACTCATGATTAATATTTGTGATTTGATTACCTTAGTATATTTTTTTAAACAGTTTCTCCAAATGGCAGAGGAAAGTGGAATGTACGTCCTTTAACTTTAAGAATGTTACGTTTATAAGGTAACTTTTTATCAGTTAATGTGTCTATATCTAGCACAACTTGAATAGCTTTTGATATATGTAAAATTGGAGATAAGGAAAATAAAACATGTTAGAGTTATGTTTATAGTATCCGACGAGTTTTATACGTTCGTTAAGGGGGGCGTCTACTCTTAAAATCAGGTACCTGAAAGAATGGATCAATCTGCACGATATTTTAGGTATGAATACATTTTAGAGAACCATTTGAAATTATTTTAAAGATGGTCAAAAAAAGGGTTTTTTGGGGTTTCAAAGGGGGTTAATTGCCCCAAAAAGGGGTAAATATTAATTTTTTGAAAATCCGCTCCATTAAGTTGAAGAGCATAAAATTTCACTTAAGAAACAGAATTTTTGAAAAATTTTTCTTGTTTACCTAAGGAGAAGATACAGTTCGAATATTGCACTGAAAGTGCATTACTTATTTTCATGACATGTATAGAGCATATAATAAGCAAACAAATGGTATTAGTTTGAGTTTAGTTACACCAGAAATACAATAAAATGACATATTTAATCTTATTTGCTTATTTTATGTTGTTTTTTTTTTCAAAGAAATGCTATTATTAAAAAAAATGCACTTTCAGTGTAATATTCAAACTGTATCTCCTCCGTAGGTAATCACGAAAAAATTTTCAAAAATTCTGTTTCTTAAGTGAAATTTTATGCTCCTGAACTTAATGGAGCTTTTTTTCAAACAAAATTAATATTTACCCCTTTTGGGGCAATTAACCCCGCTTTGAACCCCCAAAAACCTCCAAAAACACTTTTTTTGACCCCCTTTGAAAATAATTTTAATTGATTCTCTAAAATGTATTCGCACCTAAAATATCATGTAAATTGGTCCATTCTTTCAGGTACTTGATTTTAAGTGTAGACACCCCCCTTAAAAGTTATTAGCACAACCCTGCTTATTTATATATGTGAACAATAAGTGATATTAAACCCAAAAATTAAAATGCATTGTAAATGATTTCATGTGAAAACTAAATGTTAAAATTGATATTTATAAAAAAATGTTATTTATTAAATATGAACTAAAATAATTCACTTACAAAATAAAACAATCATAAACAATTAATGATTGCATTAACAATAGGGTAAATAACATTACTTTTTAAATATTAAAAGCGTCTCAAGCGGATTGATAACTAAGAAAGAACCACTGTATTCTTTTAGTTGGATAGACCTGTGCAGGACTAATATTATTTGTTTTAATACATTAACTTATATTTAAAATTTCTTTCACATATTTTTATTGTTTTAAAATTTAGGTGCTTAATATTTAATTATATTAAAATGGCTAAGGTGGACCGGACACCTGCAAAGGAAATTTTACTGCTTCAATTACCGAGAAATGTAAGTGAAAATTAATGAGTAATATAAAATGGAAACTGATAAATTAATTATGAAGTTAGCAAAATAAAATTTAGCAATCTGGTTTAAAAAAGCCATTTTTATACTGAAAAAAATATTTAAAAAAAATTTTATACTCCTTGTAAAACCGTTGCGCAATGGAAAATCTTTTAAAATTATTATGTATCATAATGAAAGAACCCCGCACACTTCTTATGGAAACCCGGTTTCAGTCAAATTGGTTGAATTTTAGATATGTCCAAATTTAGATATATCCAAAAATCAGCCAATTTGACTGAAACCGGTTTTCCATAAGAAGTGTGCGGGGTTCCTTTTTTTTTTGTAAAATAAAAAATTGGTTTTAATATTATCATTTTAGAATATTTTGAATTAGGGTTAATGCACCAGTGCCGTAGACAGTCATCAGTAAATGGACAGTTTATGAAATAAACAATATTAAAATTAATTTTTAATTTTTTTTACCATCTAATAAATATTTAAAGTTATTCTCCGAAAAAAACTGCGTATAACAGTATATAAAAGATTATTGATCCTTTGTATATATACATTGTGAGGAGCAAATAGAGGTTGGTGGATATGTGATGGGGGCGTTACTGGATATTGAGGGCGCCTTTAATCACACCAGACTAGATGTTATCTGCAACGTAGCAGAGTAATAAGTAATATCGTCCGGGTATGCGGACGATATCCTGATACTAATCAGGGGTCCCTTCCTAGATCCACTGAGAGACCTAATGCAGCGAGCGCTGAAAATAGTCGAAGACTGGTGTGTGAAGACGGGACTTTCTGTTAACACGGCGAAAACGGACCTTATTATCTTCACCCGAAGATATAAAACACAAAATATTAAACCAGTTATATTAAATATAAAACACAAAATATTAAACCAGTTACCTTGTTCGACAGAGAGGTTGCTCTGAAAACTGAGGTAAAATATCTGGGTTTAATACTGGACAACAAACTACGGTTTGGTAACCATATCGATAGGGTTTACGGTAAATTCCAGTCGGCCCTCGGCTCTGCAAGAGGGCGGTGGGTCCGAGATGGGGACTGAAACCCAGAACTATATTATGGATGCTGGAAGCGGTGCTACTGCCAAGAATCACCTACGGCTCTGTGGTATGGTGGAAAGTTACCGAGAGGAAAACAACAACGGCAAAGCTGGAGCGACTGAGAGGCATGCCACTGAGGATTGCAGCCAGCGCCATGAGAACGGCACCTACCATGGCGCTGGGCATCTTGACTGGATTCCCTCTCCTAGACTTGACTATTAGGGGGGTGGCAGCAAAAACGGCATAGGCTCATTTCAGGAGGCCAATGGAGAAGCAAGGGTGAACACACTCGCTCCATTTGGATCCAACGGTTGAGGAAGATGGGAAGACTAGACAATTCAGTCAAAGTCTTCAACTTCGACAAAAAGTATAGGATCAGCTTGGAAAGAGACATAAAACACCATGTCCCTGGGAACGGGTACATGTGGTACACCGATGCCTCTTCAACCAACGGCACATTGGGCATGAACTGGCGCAATGGAACTAACAGGTTTTGGAAAAGTAAAGGGAAACTGACCATACTCCAAGCTGAGCACCTGGCCATCTGGAGATGTGCTGAGGACATCGGGGGGAGGATGGAAACTACTGACACCAAGAGGCGAATTTGGATATGCACGGATTCTCTCTGGGCTTTGAACGCTTTGAAGAATCCGATCATTACTTCGAGACTCACCCTACAATGTGCGGGATGCCTGAATGTCTTGGGCCTCAGGCATGACCTGCGACTGAAATGGGTACCGAGTCACTCAGGAATAGGCAACGAGAAAGCCGACAGGCTCGCAAAACTTGGCGCCAAGTTCGGGGCCATGGATTGGCACCGTGATGTGGGACCGACAGCGGCAACGGTAAAAGCAACTGTGGATTCGTGGGTGAAGGAGGAATCCCTTACCAGATGGAACAACTGGGATAAAGGAAGACAGGCAAAGACCCTGATGGGAACATGCCTTAAACGTGCCTGGAATAGGGAGTTACGTGAACTCAGCAAATACGAGGCATTCCTCGCCACTCAGATCATAACGGGGCACTCCAGTCTCAGATACCATTTGTTTAAGATGGGGAGGGTGGAGTCTCCGGTGTGTAGATGGTGTGGAATGGAAAGGGAGGAGATGCTTCACGTACTTTGTACATGTGAAGCATTAACACATAAAAGGCTTGAGGTTGTGGGGACAGGGAGACTTGATCCACGCGAACTCAGTCAGTGGTCACTGAAAAGGATTTTGAGTCTGGGAAGATTTATTTTGCCGGACTCAAACAACACGTAAATAACTTAATGGTAACCGGAACCCGTCACCGCTGACATGGTCTGGTTCTATCCACCGTGTTGGCTGGGTGTGGGCCCCTAAAACCGGGTGGATGGGGAGGGACAAAGGGCTTATGCCCAGGTCCCATTTTTCTGGCAACAGACTCCTACTATTTTATTATTATTATTATATATACATTGTAAAAAATAAAATAAAATAATATTTGACTGTTTCCTGGTACCGCCCAAAAAGTGGTGTACCAGTAAATGCACTAATACTTTAATGTAATGGTGCAGTGTCTATTCACTGGTGAAATTTACCGTTTTTTATTAAAAGCCAAATTTTTTATACATGCAGTATAAAATAATATTAAAAATGTAAAATTTGGCATGTTCAATGTCTGAAAAATATATTATTTAATTATAGAAACAAATTTCACGTAATAATTGTAAAATTTTCATTGAAAATGTACGATTTTTTCTTAAGCGTCCATTCATTGGTACATTTACCCTACTTAGATTTCCATAAAAACTAATATTGATATATAAATGTTTAATGTTTGTTCATTACGAGGATGTAAAAGCCGAGTATGTAGTTAAACTTTTCGGTTTCCCACCAAAAATTTTAGTTTCTCAATTTTAAGAAACATTCGTTAATTAAG
>JABFQA010000867.1:0-16387 GCA_022817065.1 Probaryconus sp. ZL-2020 | reverse complement strand
AATCATGTACTATTATTCATTATTATTATTATTACTATTATTATTATTACTACTACTATTATTACTATTATTATTACTATTATTAATTATTATTATTATTATTATTAATTATTATTATTATTAATTATTAATTATTATTATTATTATTATTAATTATTATTAGTTCGTAACCACTGTATTTTTCTTTCTATGTCTGTCTGTCACACTACTACTGTTACTGTTACCAATACAATTATTTGTAACAAGTGTTTAATTTTTCTGTTTACGATGTATGTTTTAACTATGTTTCTTTTTTTTTTTTTTTTGCACTTTTTCTGTTGCATTTAAAACCAGCTAATTTTTTTTCTTCTGAATGTGTACCAGCACATGGCTCAAAATATACACGTATACGTCTATAAAGCCTGTCTTTC
The DNA here is from genome assembly GCA_022817065.1 of Probaryconus sp. ZL-2020. Taxonomy (NCBI): domain Eukaryota; kingdom Metazoa; phylum Arthropoda; class Insecta; order Hymenoptera; family Scelionidae; genus Probaryconus; species Probaryconus sp. ZL-2020. The sequence goes on along the minus strand of JABFQA010000867.1, from coordinate 15,977 downwards.
TTTACGTTTCTTTTTTCCATATTTCCAACTCTTCATTCTAAAATTGTTTCTTTATTCTTGCGTTTTAAGATATATATATATTTTTTTTTTTTCAATTCGATAGTTACAGCGGGTAAGTGTATGGCAATTCCCGATGGCGCTGACTGATTTTAATTTGTTTCTTTTCAATTTACTTCCTCGTGATCACTGAATTGAGTTGAAAAACTCTTATTTAATTCCTATTTTGTAAAACATTTTTACAGTACTAGACTTTTAACTTTATACGTATTCTTTTAATGTTAATTATAAGATTAATAATCTGTGATACAGTACATTAATTGGCGTTTTAATTTTTATACTTTTTATTGTTTTATAATATTATAATTTCAATTGACATTCAGCGCCATCCTCAATGAGCGAAAAATTACAATGTTCATACATTTAATTAACGACTATAAAGTCTGTTTGCGATCTTCCTTTTTAAAATATTCTGCCTTTAGTCAAGCAGTGACATTCGTTGCAACATGTATTATATTTTTTTATTGAAAGCAGGCCGTGATTGTTATTGTCTTCTGCTTGGAATTAATGGATATAATTGCGCATTTGCTGTGCGCTACACTTTGTGATTTTATATAATTAAAGTGGAGGATCGTATGGCACGATCATCGAACAGGTTGCGAGTCTTATCTGTAATGTGATTTGAATGTTTAATTCCTCAATTTGTATAAAGCAGCAGCCGAATAAGATGTTGGTGCCATACGATCCCTGGGAAAAGGGTGTAAACGTTGCACGTATTTTTGTGATTTTTCATGTGTCATGATGAATTGTCGATGATCGTTGAGATTACTGCAGATCTTGAATTATTTTGTATACGTGCATTTTATATACCCAAATAATATTTGCAGCTCTTTTTTATACAATCTCTCTCTCTATATATATATATATAAGACCTGATCGTGTGATTTGATTTCAATTTTTTAATTGTTGCAAAGATCATCGATTTTTTTGATATGTGCGTTGTGTGCAGCGAGATGTTAGGTGTACAAAAGTAATAGAAAGAGAAATGAAAAGGACAAAGGCTTTTTCGTATGATTCCAGCATTGTCACCGAAGCTTCTTATTTTTTTAACGAAGTATTATTTTTAATACATTACCGTTATCATTTAGTACTTTAGCATTAGCCTTTTATTTTGTCGTACGATGCAAACGAATTGTGTGCGCGTTCAGTTGTATTCGAGAATTTGTAACATAACTATTACAATTCAATTTTTTGGTAATAAAATCTAAGCGAAAACTCCTTATTTTGCTTTCTTCATCGACACTGTCAAGTACGAAACTACGTGCCTACATTTGCCAAAATATTTTCTTAGTAACAATGAAATGTCCCTGCAATGTGTTGCTTGAAAGCTTATAAAAATTTTAATCACCGACGACACATTGGTGCAAGACAATAGACATCCAAAGTCAAGGCTAATGAATGTGGGACATTTCTCTGAAATAAAAAAAAAAAGCATCCTAAGAATAATTTGTGTAACTGAAAAAATTAATATCAGAATTAGAAGAAGAAACAAAAACAGGAATTGTCCTCTCGAAAGTCGAGCAATGGGGAACATTAATAATTTTAACGAATAAGTGATTGAAATCATTGTGTAGTGTATTCTCGTTACAAGTTTGATGTAGCGAACCGCGTCAAACAATCACGCATGCGACGACGTTCTGGTAATAAGGAATGACAAAATGGGATTTATTTGAAATCACAAACAACAATCTTTATTCGCCTCGTGATTCCATGAATAAAGACCCCCAGATAGTAAAACTGTGCAACGTTTCAACAATAATTGTAACGTACATTTGAACAAATCATATTTGCAAAGTATTTAATGTAAATGACAGTTGTCAAATGTATTAAAGCTGTTATTGTGAAAACGTGCGTTTAGTTGCCAGTTTTTCTGCTTGGAGATGTTATTTATTTTTTCAAATGAGAGGTAGGTATTTGCAACAGAACGTAGAATTTGATTCAGATGTTCAAATGCGCTCAACATTGACAATCTTTAGTGGACTTTGATATTAGTTTTATCGTATTTTCATTGGATCACATACAGTGCAATATATCGAAATCGGATGATTCACTCAAATGGTTTTGTATTTTGATAAATTTACAGTCAGGATTGTTCAATTTCCCCCCCAAAAAAAAAAAAAAAAAAAAAAAAAAAAAAAACTAATCGTTTTGCAACAGATTCCTAATAATACAGACAAAATGCATCAAATCAACATGACTGCTGAACTCAAAATAGGAACAACTGAACAGAACAAGTAGTTGAGTCAATGTTCAGTCAGCCTTTTATACAAAACCACTAAAACGTTGAATAAACGTTGATTCGGCAAACGTGTTCTCTTACGGCTGTGTTATTGGGGATATATTGTTTAATTGTTAAACAAAAATTAAATTTAATTGTACATAAAAAGTATCGCAGCTTTTACTGTGCCGTTAACAAGTACAAAGCTTGTTACGAAATGAAATTGAAAATTATAATCCAAATGAAGGAAATATTGTATTTGAGTGACACGTGTTGCTGATTAAATTAGATCCGTAATGGAAAGGCGTGAAATTGGAGGATCCGACTGTAAAACGGAAGCTTTAAAATTATACATATATATGACAATCGTACCATCCTACTCATGTACTTACTTAACTTTATGTCTCTACCGCTATACCTATATCAATCACATTATATATTCGCATTTGTACCTATGCATTAGATATAGTGTATAATTCTACAATATTTATGTGTACTCTGTATTACCTGCTCTTTGCTGCTGTCTGCACACTGTTCACTAGATATTGACTTCTCATAATTCTCACAAGTAAAATTGTATAATCACCACTTTCTTTCTTATTCAGAAAAATCGCAAGTTGTGAAAAAATGTTGCTCTTTATTGGTGATATAGTGTATTCTATGAGCGCAGACGCATTTTTTCATCTGCGTTTTTTACGAATCCTCGGTTAAACATTTCTAAGATATATAAGATACAAATTTAAAGAGAGAAGATAATAATTGAACATAAATGTAATGGTAAATATTTAGGTGAATGAAAAAGAAAAAAAAAAAAAAACGAATTACAAACGTCACCATATCAACTTAGTAATTTCAATGGTACAATCTTAATGTTATTTATTTGTTATTGTACAATTATATATAAAGATTCATTTTTCCTGTATATAATTTTTTTTCTAATTTCTTTCAAAATTATACATAGATAATAATATTATCTGTTTCTCTGATTACTGATTTCTCTGATTTATTATTGTATCCGTTATTTGTGTTAAAGACATTCTTTTTTATCTGCACAATGCTTTCCTACTCCAAGTAAACGTAAGTATACATTGATATTATTCGATTAAGAAATTCAAGATCAATTTTAATAACATTTTTCGATGATATAAAAGATGGTGCAAATGTTTTTAGCTAACCACATAAATGTGTAACACAAATTGCACCATTTTTATTCGGAATTTAACCCTGGATCACTAAAATTATTTTTATGATATCTTTATCTTACATAAAGAAAAGATATTCTACGTTCTTTATTGTATTATTATAGGCCTTAGCTTAGTGATCAAGGGTTTACAAGTAGAACAATGACATACAAATTTTTTAGGTAGTGATTTCCGAAGGTTCGTTTAAACCGAATGGAAAACAGTTGATGCATTTTTCATTCTAGTCTATTCACTTCAGTTGAAAGACTTTCCAGGCTCGTTTCTTACTTCGAGCTTGAAATTTTCCTCCGTGCATGAAGCGACTATTTCTGTCTTTCATTTTCCTTCTTTATCTCTCTATTTTCTGCATATATATGTATGACCAAATAACAAATTTGGACAAAAAATACAAAAACAAACAGAAGAAAAAAATGAGAAAAAAACAAAAAAAAAACAATGAAAAATCGAAAATAATCGACTCGCGAAACGAAGTACTTATGATTTCAATAAATGTGTTCCAAACCAGCATACAAAAAAGGAAAATAAAAATAAAATCCAATTAAAAGTTTTATTAAAACTTATTAATTGAAATTTCATTTTACTTGCAGGAATTGTGAAATTATGATGTCGTAAAAAAGAAAAATCACAATTGTACTGTAAATTTTATTAAAAAAAATTTGCAATACAATGAATGCAAAAAGTAATGTACAAATTAAAACGAAACTGCGTTTGACTTTTACTTAATTTCTCATGCTGGGGAAGTAAACCATTTGTTTCTCTAATGCACCGCAATAAATGGGGGCAAACTCGAACTGAAAGAAATGGTAACAATCGGCCAAGACGTTGTCGCCAGTGATATTTTATGGACAAATTAAAATAATCCAGTTCGATGAATTTACATTTCGAGCTAAGCTTTCGCATTGATACAAAGCCAGAACCTAGATTATATATAGTTGCGTATATATTTAAAATACTTTCCTCGAAAAATGTCCACGATTTTCAATTCAAATTTTAGTGGAACATTCCTCGTCAAACGTTGTTCTAAATCGAAAGTATATGATATATTAAAATGATCGATAATATTGAGAAAAAAAAAGAGAGAGAGAGAGAGTAAGCACATTTTGATGTATTTTACAATATATATGTATATAGAATAGTCCAATGATATTCCTATTAATCTATTGTATAATAAAAATTACAAATTTGCTAATATTAATTCTAGATTTAATGCTACGTATACATTCCGCAAATATATTATCCAAAATCTTGCGAATCAAAAGACCTGTGTACAGCATAAAGACGGACAAGAGAATATCGAATTTAAATGAACGTTCATTTGAGAAATGAATCCTCGACGGAAAGTATTTTAAAATAACATTTTTCGTTCTTTTGGCGAACGTATTTCTCATTACTTTTTTGTCTGTAATATTTTTATTTACTGAAATACATTTTCGTTCGCTAAAGAAGCATGAAAATTACCATTACCTTACACCAGTTACAAAATGTATTTTGTGCAACGCGAACAGATAAGCTTTACTTTACCCGTTCACGTTGTGCAATTCAATATTTTAAGATGCAACATTACAACAGAAACGTATTTATTAATTTCATCTGAAAATGTACACAAAATGATGGGGAAAATTATGCTTTTTCATTGCAATGAAATTTAGGGTAATCACTTTCTAACGCAAACTTAGCAACAAATCAAAATTACATTTCTCATGGTCAATTTGCTTTGATAATTTTTAGAGGATGGGTTAACGTAGAAACGTGTTAAAAAAAAAAAAAAGATAAAAAGAAACAAAAGTAATATGGCACAGAGGGAACCATGCAAGTATGCCTTTATGTATGCAAACGTATGTGAGAGAGTTTTAAAATTAACGTCTGTGAAATTATATAAAAAAAAAAAGAAATTAATTATTGGAACCAGATGCGAAGGATATTAGGTTCGTAGGTACTCGTGTGAGGTAGAAAAAGATAAAAAAAAATCCTAATTATTAAACCTACTTAAGGGAAGATAAAGATTGAAGAACGCACGAGATCTTACTGGAATTAATGATGTACCTATTAATCATTCATTAATCGATTGATTAGAAATCTAGAGTCAATTGCAAATTAATATTATCTATTAAAGCAGATGTCTGATATTAATACTCTGATTAAAAATAATATTACGGAGCATAGGATGTGATGGTGATATGTTACAAAATAAGATTAAACGCTTTAATGTAATAATCTATATTTCGTTTCATTTTCAACGTGTTGTGAACAAATGGGGAAAATAGAATGTGGAACGAAATTCATCTTTATTATAAAAAAAGACGTCATCCAACAAAATAGAATATTGTGGATATATAATGTTTCATTATGATTCTTAAATTCATATAATTTTGATTGTCTTTAAAATTACAATTGCATTCAAGTTATATAATTTCTTTTTTTTTTTTTTTTTTTTTTATTAGAGGACATAATAAAACTTGCAAAGAGTCCCCTCTTGCACTTACAAAATTGGTTATTTAGCCAAATAAATTTCTGATTATTTAATTAACAGAATAATGTTTTCTTGTAAATTTAAAACGAAACAACTAAGAAATTTTTAAGTGTTGTCTCACGTTCCGTTTTGCCCCATTTTAATCTATTTATTACAATAGTGCAAATTATATAATAACATTTATTATTACACAGTAATTATATGTATGCAATTATTGTAGTTAGTTATAAGATTCAATCTTAAAAGAAATTGCCAAACTTATATTTGGATGCTCTTTACGAAGACTAGTCAATTAAAAAAAATTTTTTGCAAGAAAATTTCAAATGCGCTAGTCTTTAAAACAGCCATCGAAATAGTCGATAACTGATTTAACGTTTGTCGAGTTAATTTTCAAGTTGAAATTCGAGTTTCAAATCGTCATTTAAAGAAGATATTTCTTTTTGAAAACACTTAAAGTTTTCACCTCTGTAATATGAGCTTACACGAGTCGAATGCTACTGTGTACTGTCAGTAATGAATTTTGTAGAGCAACAAAATGCCCTTAATAGTTCAGTATTTCCTGTTAAAAAATAATTTCTCGTAACGTGTTTAACTGTCACTATCATTCATATTATAACTACTACTATAATAGCAAACATGTTTCGATATTAATAATAAAAATAAATAGTAAACTTTATTATATAATTTCAATGAATGTGAAAATATCGATTTCAGTGATACATTTTATTGTCAGACAAACCGTGACAGAAAATGTTTGACGACACGATAGACATCTTATCGAGCCAAAGGTTTTCTGATAATTTGTCGTAACACAAGACCTCAATGGTGACTATTAGAGACTACAACAAACACAAATTCAAATACGTTTTCGAAATGGAAAAAAATTAAAATTTGTTGATTGTTGGTCTATATTACGTTGATGTTGTTCGGAGAATACCGCCCAAAATTGTGGATTTGTCAAAAACTAAAGAGTCTGTTATTAAACATATATTATATAAAATAAATATATATGTATATATTACACATATATATACGTGATAGATAGAGATAGATAAATAGATAGAGCAAATAAAGAAGGAAATGATCGAGAGTGATACAACTTCGTTAACACTGAAACGAAGAGCTCATTTATTATTATAGTTCGAGCGTTAATGCAGGTGGTTGTTAGTTATAAAAATTAAGTTAGTCGAAAATAAAAAAAAAAAAAAAAAAGCAGCTCATGTTACAACATAAAGTAGAAGACAAGAAATAAGAAATTGCGCAAATTTGAATTACCTGGGACGTACACGGTAGCCAATTTTTGAGGGAACACGAGAATTACTCGCATTTGAATTTGAGATTAGCGGTAAACGTAATTCTAAAAGGATCTTCGGCTGCCTCACTTTCTCGGTAATAATAAGGCGTTCGATGTGATTTAATTTCTTATTTCTTTGTACTCAAAATGATAAAGACTAAAGATAATAAATATAACAAGATGAATTATGGTGAATTATCGTTTATTTCGATTGAATTTATAACGAGGGACATTCATTTAATAATGTATGTATATATATATATTTATTATAAATTATATGATAAAATATATATATATACAAGTACATGAAATGAGGTATTTGTTTATTACAAATGCCACGCGAACTGTGCGTTAGTAATCGCTGTAATGTTAAGCATTCCATTTTTTTATAGTCTCGTTTTATCGACTTCCATTATTTTAAGGACCGTTTATATAGGAATAAGTTATTCATTGCTGTAATTGGACAAATGATTTGTTGTAAATAATATACAACGGTGAATGTAAATATATGGTTTTGCCATAGACATTACTTTGCAATCATTTTTTGATTCGTTCATTTTCAATCGTTTTTCTTTTTTTTTTTTTCTGTTTCATCATTTTTCAAATTTTATCTCAAGCTTGGTTTGTTTCAATTTCAATGCTTTTAGAAAATAAGGTAGAGTGGGATACATTTAATGAAAATGAATTACTTTAATTTGTATATTTTTTGTTTAATTCTAAATCTAATGTTTAATGATACAAAAGTTACTATCGTGATATTAAGTTTATTTCGCTAACCATCACCTTTGTGTTCTTAAACTATAAGGTAAGATTCGTAACGGTAAGGTAAGTATCCGAAATTGTAAGGATAAGGATGGCCGAAGGAAATGAAGGTGACTGGAGTGAAAATTGGAGCTTGGACGGATTTCGGCAAATCACTGGGTCGAATCAGGGCAAAATTGTTGTTCAATAACGTACCTTTGTCTTCTGCATTCATTCCTTTTGGTGCTATTTTATTCGATATTTTTGCTTTATTTTTCCCACGGTCAGTTTCTTTCGGGGCTATTCTGTTCATTATCTTTCCTGTATCCTTATCATTTCGATTAGACTTGAATTCCGACGATGCGATTTTTATTAACGTTGTATGCGCTGGAGTTGATTCTATCACCAACAAAAAATTAATAAAATTTCCTTCTTTTTGTTTTTAACTTCCAATTATAATTTTCAGTAATAATATTCTTGTAAAACGTAAAGCAATATAAATCCGTTTCGTTTGAAATTGAAATTGTCAGAAGACAAAATATTCTTGGAATGTTCTATCAGTACGAGTTACGAGTAACCACTCTCACTGGTATTCCAAAGCAAAAACTTTACAATCTTATGGAAAGTAATTTCTATATACCTATACGCACCGAGAACAAAGTTACAGTAAAAAGTACTATCCTTTATTACAAGAACAAGATAAAAAATCTGTACCTGGAGAATTTATAAATTATTCAACGAAAAATTTCAACAACTGTATTGAATTTTATTACGAAGTACAGTAAAATCTATTCTCACGATTTATTCAAGATTGATTTACAAAATGAAGCTGTCATTGATAAATATTACTGGTATTAATGATGAATTGGTTTCTCGTGTGATATTTTTTTGACCGCAAAGGATCATCGCCCCCGGAAGTAGATCGACCTTGTGGACGACGCTGCAGACGCGACAGAGGAATTGTTGAAAGGGAAGGTAAGGTATCTGGTTCACGGAGATCGGCTCGGGTTTGGCGAGTAAATCGTGGGCACACGCAAGAAAACCATCACGAACCAGGCATGAAAAAGATTGTGAATATTATGTTGCAAAGGAAAGAAATACTTCCCAAGGCTGCTCTTCGAGTATCACCTTATTGGCTCAACTGAATTGCAAATGCGTAAAAAAAATACCACGAGGAATACATTTTCTTTAGTTCGTTATTAACCAGTTTTATAAATAAGCGCGCGAAGCCTTCGTCACGAAAAAAAATGATCTTCAAAGATAATCTCGTAATTCAACGATTCTGCTCACTTCGTAAATCATCTTCTGTTGGCAGAATTTATCTGATTTGAATCTATGTAGAAAATTACGGATTCTGTTTGGATTTTATTCATACAAATGCGAAGGTTTCTTTTTTCAGTACAAAGTTTTTTCGTTGAAAACGAAACATTTCTTTAAATACACATTTTCCAATTGTTTATCTTATTTCAACGTTATGAAAAATGCTAAAGGTATCAAGAAATTATCACGTAGGAAATACTCACCGGATTGTGTAAAATAGTGCTGGGGTAAATTGACCATTTGCGCGTTTCTAGCTAGCAGTTCCTGAAAAAAAATTGTTCTTTGTTAGAATAAACTGGAAGAACGATAGTTATTTTTTTTTAACGTCTAAATAATTTTCTTAAATGAAATCGTTAAGAAGACTCCGATAAAACAATTTATTCCAATGTTAAACACACTGTGCATCATAATCCAATAAGTGGAACAAGGGCAGGTACCATTATAGTAACTCCTACTCTTTTTATTTTTGTAATTACAAAATATCACTTGTAATTATACATAATAAAGTGGATATTATTATCCACAAATTAATGAGCAATTACTTTTATGTCGAAGTTTACTTTAGTGACTCTATTTTTTGTCGCGCATGACATAAAGTTCGATTTTGTAATAAACGACACAGAAAAAGAAAAAAACCTTTTAGTTTTACTCACATCGGTAGATTAACAAATTATAAAAAATCAAATACATTTACTTGTTTCATTAAGTCTTCCTCTTTCGACGTCATATCCGGTTTGTCCTTTAGCTTATCCTTATGCATCATCATCATCTGCTCTGGTATCGAGATTCCTTCAATGTCTTCCGTAGCACCTTCATAATTTCTTCTCAACGCTGCGATAGGCATCAATTCTTCTGTAGTCATTTCCATTTCCGGTGACGTTGCAGATGACTCCGAAATATTATGTAATTCCTTTTCCTCTTCTTCTGCTTCTTCTGAAATCGTTTGATCAATGTTTTCAGATTTTGTTTCTGAAATGTGTTCTTTAGCACGTGCTTCTTCCTCCTCCAATTGTGCTGCTAATGCTAAAGCTTTCAAATGTTTGTTCCTCGCTGCAACGACTTCGGGCGTATCTGACACCGGTAACGGTGCTTCTGGTAAATTTGTCGCGGCGATTCGAAATCCTTCGCTGTCAGCTTCGTACCTTGCGCTTTGAATGACTCCAGCACCATCGATGTAACTGAATGTTCCCGTTGTCACGCCATCAGCGGATCTCACTTCCGATCGTGCTAATCCTGGTGCACTGTATCCAAATTTATATTGTCCTAAACTGTCCTGGTATCCAAGGAATAAGGGCGTTGGGCCGGAAATTGATAGCGACACGAGCTCAAACATGAGCAGGATTTCCTTTTTTTTTTTTTTTAAAAAAAAAAAAGCATTGAAATTTTTAAGGTGATTTGTCACTCGGTTCATCTGTCTCTCTCGTACTTTTTAGTGTCTTTTGTACACAAATTGTTAATAAAAAAATGCATTACTGTTATGTAACATATTTAGTAACTTCTCTTGGCAAAACTATTTCATGATACTTCTTCCAATATAACTCTCAGAATGTTACAATACCATTAAATAATTTTTTTCACAACATTCCTCCATGTATAAAGAAGAGCACCATGTCGCCCCTCTTTTAAAATTTTATTTTATTAACAATTTAAACGCAAAAGACACTAAAAAGTGCGAGAGAGCTAGATGAATACTCAAACGATTCACAGTAACTGCACTATTATTATTCTAAATCGTATTCTTGATACGCTAAAACTTACTAATCCTCTCTTCATGGTGAATCTGCGATTCGAAATCTGTGGCGCGATACGAATATAATGGGCTTTGTCAGTTCGGTAGAGTTTATATACGCATCCTCGACAGCCACGCCCGGTCTCGGTTATTTTCTCGTAGTTTTATAGGCGCAAAACAAAAAGGGTTCTCTGTACCTATAGCAATTTACAGAACAGGTTATGCGTTTTACCAAGGACGAAAAGGAAGCCCATGTAAACTGGATTGTTACGCGGATAAAATATGTTCCTGGCGCGTACATCATTTAGAATCGAATGCCGATCATTCATTCAATTATTACACATCAGGCTATTGTTTCTTAATGAGGATCCATCGGGTCTCTGGATGTCGATTAAACACGAGAAGACGTTTATCATTCGACGATGCTCGCCGCAATTTTATTCAGACGATAGCAAATTGAATTATGGCACTGATTATCGGATGCTGCGTTCAATATAACACTGTCCTCAGATAAATGCGATACTGTAACCACCTGTTCTATCGCATGGTATCTGTCGTGTTCTTGCGTATATTATTTAGTTGTTGATGTTAAGATGCTGAAGGGCTTACAGAGTATTAGAATATTCATTTGGACACGTTCGATCATTTTACAGTTTACAACGTGCATTACATTGGATGTATGCAAAATTTTTTTATTATTATTAAATTATCTGATGTTTCTTCCTGAGTTACAGGTAATAGAATCCTCTAACGACAGTAATTGGTTCTCGTAATATTTCAGTGAAATATATTTCTCAATATGAATTATAAGTTTACGTTAAAGAAAACTTTGACATTTTCTTCGGTTTATCCGAAGGTATATTTGAACCGTACGTTATGGAATTCCTTGATGCGTGGCTGCATGCATTTATCATGAACCCACGTGCTAATAAATTACTATTGAGTTAGTCATTTAAAAGTTTTGCATTTCTCAGGTCAATTCTGCGAGAAAACAAAGGGTAGTGGTATAAATACGTAATTCAAATGTCAATTATTTATCATATAAATTTTATGAAAAAAAAAAAAAGGATAATACTTTTAAAGTAACGTGTCGTAAAATATCATTCGACGTTAAAACTGAAATGATATTTGCTTTTGTTTGATAATTTTAATAGATCCGTTAAAAGGTATTGTTTCTTATATTTTTTTTTTGTTACTCTGCAGTTCAATGAAACTTGGAACCAGTTGAAACTGAAGCATGCAATTATCGTATTAATCCGGTTATTTGCGATGCTTAATGATGTATTAATTACACCAATTACTTCGTGCGGTACAATGTGAGCTCGTTGCGACACTGTTTTCCGGACGTAAAACTCGCAGCAACTCAGCCTGAAGCAATCCTTTTACTCGGCCTTGGAAATGACATTGATATTTGTAAGACTGCATTAGTTGTTCACTTTGTTATTTAATGTGCATAATTAAGAAAGTATTTAAACATGTAAACATTTTCATTGAAATGTTTTCATTAAAACCGTGTCCTTATTTCCAACATCGTAACACATTGGAAATTATGAATAATTTCCAACGTAACTCGGATATGAAATTCTGAACAGCATTTACAAACGATCTTTTTCCGCAACTCTTACATTTGATTAACAATTCGGAAATGCTCTTAAAAGTTTGTTGAAATAAACTGCTTAAATAACAGTTCATCTATGTTAATAATTTTGTTCTTTTTCATAATTTTACATGACGTGTTCTTAAACATCCCATTTATTCCCAAAAAATAAAAAGCAAGGATTCTTATACATCGGTTACATAATAAAAATAAAAATACTTAAATAATAAAGAGAAGAATCAAATATCAAATGCTGCGCCACAAACGTAATGCGTATACGCGTTCCAGTTTTTTGTATTTGAAGGTTGATACAAAGATGCATGTTTGATCAAAGTACATTAATGTGAGTTTCCTTATTACATATTACTTCTGTATGTTTATAATTCGTGCATAAGGCGTATATAAAGAAGCACGTTAAATAGCTCAGAAATCTAGTTGCATTTCTAACTCATGCGTGTGACACGACGTTATTCGATTATCACATTATTGGAAATGAAAAAATTTGTAAGCGTTTTCATTTTTATTACGTTTATCTCGCGAGTGATAAAAAAGAAATAGTGAAATCACAGTGTTATTAAAACCAAAACACTTTTTAATGGTAAAAATAAACGAGGTTTTGCTTTCAGGTATTTCTTTGTGTTCTGATATCATCAGCTTTAGGAAAACCTGCAGTTATTTATAATATCCAACCGGGTCTGGTGCCTTATGTTACTTATTTTTCGGGAGCGCCACTTGGACCTGACGGTCAAGTCGTTGACACACCAGAAGTCGCAGCAGCCAAAGCGCAGCATCAAGTTGCGCAAATAAATCAAAGAGTCAAATTAGCAGATGAAGCTGTCAAATCCGCTGATCCCGTCGTAGAAGCAACAAGTAACCCAATAGCAATTGTCGAACCTCCCGTACCAACAACTGTTCCGACCCCAGGCAAGTTATTAACGCATTTTTGTTCTTAATTTATGAATTCTTAAGTCTGATTTACTTTGATGGTAAATGCTTTGCAGGTGGTGCGCCATTGGGCCCTGATGGTCAAGTGGTCGATACCCCAGAGGTGACAAAGGCAAAGGCAGATCATGCGGTGGCGCAAATAAATGAAAGAGTCAAATTAGCACAGGAAGCCATACGATCGAGTGAACAACCTGTGACTGTGTATCTTCCTGGATCATCCATCTTGACTGCATCAGTTCCTATCATTCCCCAAATCCCCCAAATCCCCCAAATCCCCCAAATCCCTCAAATCCCTCAAATTATATATCCCATTTTTTAAAACCAATCAAAAAGATCCAACAATTTTGTTCATTGACCTTCTCTACAATTCTCCAATGGATAAATTTCTTACAAATTTCTTTTGATGTAAATAAAAATGTCCGATTAATTATGTGTTTTTGAAATAAACTGAAATAAGATGATGTAAGAAATAATGTGAATTACCTTAGTAATCTCGAGAGTTCATGATACACTTAGGATAGTACATTTTAAATTCCCAAGAAATCCTATTTATCTGTTATTCTGATTTACTTTTAAAATTTAATAGCTGAGATATAAATTTTGAAAAATCGTGACCAACTGATAAGTGTCAATTAAAAACTACTTGTCGAAGCTTGACTGTATTTTGTCCAGTTGAACTACACAAACAACCGCCTACTCGTCTTTCCACGCCCACGTAACTAAAGAAACATGAATAATCCAAGGTAAGTGTTTCAGCAGTCATTGAAAATTTATGTTATACTGGTTACGGTTCCTGTTAGACCGTTTCAGCATATCTTCAGTTTCGTGTGACAATGTCTGATGTTAGACACTGTCGGCACTACCATTTTCATCGATATTTAATAATACCAGACACGTTCCTTGTAATCGAAACTGTTTCTTAAACTAAAAACAGCATCATATTGAACTACAATCTTTCCTATTGAAATAAAAAAAAATAAAAAAAAAAGAACATGAAGTTGCATTTGGATTTAAGCCATGATCAGCCGTTAATATATTTGGCATTGTATATAAGCAATTTTTCTGTGACATAATACCATTGAATATCACACACAAAAGATAATCTAAAGTGTTGTTGTGCACAATATCATTAAAGTGTTATAATTGCATTACGTAGAACTGAATTTTTCCAAAGTGCAGCCGAGTCATGTAGGTATTTCGTTATAAGCGCGCATAGAAAGGCCGCGCCCGATCTTTTGTCCCATATTGAAATATGAGTAACGTTTAATGTGCAAATCGATTCGAAAAGACAGATCTATCTACACACATATCTACTTAGCCGATAAATGATTGTTGACATCTCGTAAGCCACCTTAGGCTCCTGTAAAACCTTTTCTTTTTACGCTGAAGGAAAGTAGAAAATATGTTTATGGTTCATTGACAAGCATGTAATTCAATGTAGAAATTTATCATCAATTCTTGGTAAACGAGCTTTTCGTTTACCAATATCATCTTTGTATCCAAATTTAATATTGCGTTAAATTTCAGTTATTGAATTAACGCTGTTTTTTTTTTTTGTCCGAAAGTTATCGATGATATTGGCGGTATTGTATAAAGTTACACAGTGTTATGGCATTTCAATATTAGTTCAAATATTGCCGTAACTATTCATTAGATTAACCTATTATATCATAATTCAATCGTTGTGGGAAAAATTATATTACGTTAAGTAATCATGAAGAAAACAGCCAATTGTCACAGTTATTGGAGTACATGCAACGCTAGAAAGTAAACGTTTTTAGTGAACGCAGAAAAAACATTACTGACGACAGTATATACCTATATACATCGACGCGTGAAAATATTGTCAAAAGAAAACTAATTGCGTTTCGTGTCATATTATACTTATTAGTATAATGTGTATAATTCATTTACATTCGTTATGTCATTTGGACGAGAAACAACGACATCATTGAGCAAAGAAAAAGTATTAGATTATTCAATTTTGAGAACATCGTGGATCATTCTTCTATCTTGCATTGTTGGTAAATTGTGCTTGATAGATTAGAAAGCTCAAGTCAAATGTTTTGATAGTTAGAATGACGAGACGAAATTTCATAGTCATGTTATACTTATATTGTCCGACACAATATGATATTTATGAACAATTTTTATTTCGATTGTGCGTTGTTAATGTCAAATGTATTCGGTGAAAAATGTATTCCAATCTTAAAGGACCCTTTAGAGAATATAAAAATTTCTCTTGGCTATACTTTTGAAATTGTTGTTCTCGTCGTTATAATTCTATTGACAGTGTAGAGTAATTTAATTTTATATTCCTTTATTATTCGCAACCTTAGTGCGTTTTTACAGTATTCATTTCGTGCATTTTCATGATACAAAAAAAAAAAAAAAATAAAACAAA
>JABFQA010000866.1:0-16389 GCA_022817065.1 Probaryconus sp. ZL-2020 | reverse complement strand
TAATTAATTAAATATATTATAGTTATTAATATTTTTAATTGTATTCTAAAAAAATTATTTTTCAAAGAGAATTCATGAAGGAATTTCTATATATTTGCCAATAATGTTATCTATGTGTACAATCTTATCGCATACTTCTGTAATTACGTTATTATCAAACATTTTGAAACATGATGATGTCGAGATATTTGTCAGTGATCAATTGTTAAGAGGTTTTCCAACATCTTTACTATTTTTTTTTTTTGTAAAGTAATCACTTTTTTCTGAAGTCTCTAATTTTAAGATAATACAGTTTAATTTGTACAGTATAACTTTTCTCCACGTGTAAAAAAAAAAAAAAATATTCCATATGAAAGTGGGTCGATACAGTTGTACCATTTATAAAACTTAACAGGCACTATCAGTAAATAATGATTGACAGCGCATTTACATATCGAATATTGTAAATAACATGAAATGATAGAAATAGATTTTCAGTTTTATTCATAAATGACAATTATTCTTGTGTTCATTTTCCAGGACTTAACGTAACCAAGAAAAAAATATGACTGTTCCATTTTTTGCAAAAAATGTATCCAAAACTGGATTCACTTTCGTAAATGCAATTTGCCTGACGCTGCAATATTTAACACGCTTTTTCATTAGCATTTCACTTTTCTGTTACTCTTAATTCGCTCGTAAATCGTTTATTCGGTAAGCAGCAAACACGAACAAACAATAACATCGGATTATTTTCCCTCATTTGTTCTCAAGAGAATTGCATGACAAGACTCAGACGTTCGCGTTAAAATTCGACGTTTTCCATGAAACGTTAATTAGAGGTCGAGTCACACGGGAATATTATGTCGAGTTTGCGGTAGTTCAACAGATTCCTATTACGTTGCGCACGCGGCGCGAATTACTCCACGTTGAACAGAGAAACGGTTCAACTTGAACCAGTTTCCGCAATTCCAATTACAGTATTCAAATGTTAATTAATGTTTGTAAATTTTAATTGACCCGTTTCGAGACAAATGTGATTTGCCGATATTCTTTTGACGCTGTCATTTGTACTTATTAACGCGGCAATTATATTAAAATGATTAGCAGCAAAACAATTTCGTTTATTTTCGCTGCTCTGATTTTGGATTCCAATTACTGCTTCCGCTAAAAATTGGCATTCATTTTTTTTTTTTTTGTTTACCACCTCTTTATCACTTTGTTTCAATTGTAATTCTGTGCAATTTTTTATTACGTCAATAAAGCATTTTTACGTTCAATGTGTTGTTTTGTTTATTAATTACCCATTTGTGATTTATCGTAATTTTTATAATGCATTTTCAGCGTCAATATTTGATCATGTTTTTTGCATCACGAAAAATTAAATGGTAGGTTTAAAATTATCATTTTGTTCTTTCATGAAACCCTGAAAAAAAAAAAAAATTTTTTTTTTACACAAAAGTTCAGTCGAATATATTATGATAAATGCAAAAATGAAATTTGCAATGCAAAGTCGATGCGAAATGCTTTTGTGATACATTATTCCGTTTTCCCAAATGAGCAGCAACAGCACCTACGCTGTGGAACAAAGCGTGATCAGTAAAAAAGCGCTCTTGAAATAAATTGTCTTTGATACTTTTCTCGCGAAAATTGTCCATAATGTCAAAGTGAGTCTCTTGGGGAGATGCACTTTTTGCAGAGCTTGTCATGCTTTTATAACGTCTTGCGAAGTGTACGGAATAAAACGATAGGCTGCGAAGCTCAAGAGGTTAACCACTAAATGCTTCACACAGCCGTAATTCAATTGTCGTTTAATGATAGTCGCATTAACGATATTGCGATACACAAAGTGCATTTTCACTTAATTAAATGAGACATCTCTTTTGCTGACATCTTTCATCACTGAATTTAATTGAATAGTAATCTTCTATTTTATCTTATCTCTAATAATTGAATTTCTGTCAAAATAATTTTTAGTCATTTAACACTCTTCACGTTACCAGTTTTTAAACACGCGTGTATCTGTAAATCATCTAATTTCAACATAATTCCTTTCAGCAACAACAGAAAGAGAATTCGGTTTTGCACAGCCTAAATCGATGAAGATTAATCTCGTCTACGAATTCGCGTGCGTTAAGATTTTGCACAGCGACTATAATAATGCAGCCATGCGTTAAATGGACTACGATTGGATAATTAGTGTCGTCATTAAGTCTGCGATGCGTTACGTAACCGGAGTTTCAATGAGAAGTATACACGCGTTCGTTCGTTCTCGCTTGTAAGATCGATTCTCCATTACATTCTTAGAGAGTGAAGACCTGTAATGAGATGCGCGAACAGTTCCTAAGGAGCTCACTTCTGAAAGAGAGACTGCAGAAGCTCGCTTTGACACGCGCGACTTTCCTGATATTTGTCGAGCCCTCGGTAAACAGGGAATATGCGGCACACGAACAACCCGGGGGGGATAGCGCACCAGACGCATATCGTTTTTCCAGTTTGCCAGACGAGCCGCTGTCAATCGATACCCTCAAAGCACCTCCTTAGGATTACACGCGGAAAAAAAAGTCACACGAGTGTCGAAATAAAACCTAACGCGACATTGCATCCGTACAATATTATTATTATTATTATTATTATTATTATTATATTTGCCATTTCATCGCGAAGTAGATAACTATCTACATTTTATATAATTGCAATATTCTTCGTTGAAAAGAAATTCCAATTAAAAGAATTTTGCTCGATTGAAAAGAATTCTTATCGAAAGAAAAAATAAAATTGGGATAAAAAAGATCCGTTGTAATGTAAATGCACACTTTTGAATTAAGAGAAGTTTTTTAGGTTACAACGATCTTTTCATACGTGGATATATATATATATACACGTGTGTAAGCGAACTCTTTACGCTGAGAGGCTATATGCGTAAGAACTCGTTACTCTCGTGCATAAGAACACTTTAAATATGTACACAATTTTTGCCTTTCTTTTTAGAAAACGTTCACTCGTATTCACAATATAATAATTACGTTCAAAGAAAAACGCTCGAATGCAAAATAAATTGCTATTCACGTTTTGAAAACTGTTTGCGTACAAATTCTACTGATTCTAAATGGTCGATGGATAAATTAATCAATTAATAATCAACATTTCATTTTTCCATATAAAATATAAATATCTCGAGGGTAATGAAATCGATTCAACAAAGCCCATTAAAATAGTTCGAAAGATAATTCTGCGACTTATATCGTAAAGAAAAAAGGTCGATTTAGAAACTTGCGCCGCGCTTTTATTAATAGCACTTTTTCGTGCGCACAAACTAACATGCGGCGCTTTAATCTCGTTTCAATTGAAGAATGCCGTATCTTCGAACATGAAAGACGAGCTCGAAAAGCGAGCGAACGCCCGCGGCACTCGAGGCAGCGCTGGAAAAAGGCCAAGTCGTCAATCGAGTCGTTTCAATTCCGTTCGATTCAGCTGTTAACTCTTAGGCGCGTCAATTAACGAACCGCGAAAGAGTAACGGCACGCGCGGCCGCTTTCCCGCAAACGGTCGCGGCTTTTCTGATGCATTGTTCTGACACCGGGATCAAAAAACCCGGTGAACCACCCCAACGGAGGTCGGAGGGTTTCTGCGACTGCTGCAAAAGGGGTTATCCGGCGGCACAAAAGCTCCCGTGTCTCGCACGCGTATCGGGGACGCGTTTGACTCTCCTATTCATCGCGTTCAAGCAAGTTCCTTAATTAAACTCTGAAGATTGTCTGCAAAAAGTACATCGCCGGGCTTTTACTGCGACCGAGGGGGCGCGTTTGTCAACGGCCATAACGACTTCTTGCAGCGTCTTAATTAAGAGCGCACATTCGTTCGCTACGGAATTACTGTGGGATACAAGTTATTCCTCGGACACTAACGGGGATGGCTTAATTCCTGTTAGGGAATTAGGGAGATCATTGCGACAGAGAGAGAGGGGGGGGGAGCATAACATTCTGCCATACGTGATGATGGGGATTGCTTGTTTCTCGAAAACGAAAACGAGATCTAAGAAAAGGAAATATATTTACGTTGAAATATAGAAGCGGCATTTGAGATTTGATTGGGTTTAATAAACGCGTGACCTAATTGAAATTGTTTACGATCTCCATGATTAATTTAACATTAATATGTACCCTGTAAACAAATCCTAAACATCCTATGCAGCAATGATATTTCAAGTTTTAGACAGAAATACTGTAAACATCCATATGTATTAGTTTGATGTAATATTTGGTAATATATCTCCTGCTGACCACAAAATAGACGAGGAGTATGGCCAAATATGTTTTGCGAGTCATCCTGGCGAAATTGCCTCAGACGAAATATGAAAACCAGGAGGTAAATAAATATATCTTTATATAATAAATGGTCATATATGAACCTTGAAAGCGAAACACAAATACTCCAAATCCATCTAGCATGAGAATTAGCCGAAGTATTCGTCGTTATTCCAAATATTTGCTTTCGTATACACAATCAATAGCCGCCCGCAGTTATCATCAGCAAGGGGTAATCGCATCACAGCTGTACTATTTGATAATTAAGATGGAAATAAAAATATGACCGATTGGATTGAATTAATACGAAACAAAAAATTTAGAAATCATCGTCAAATTAACGTTATCATAATTTAACGAATATTCCCTTTAATGGAAAGTGTCGAGGACGACAATGTTTGCACGCGTCACGAGTTCCCTAGTCGCGTGCAATTGACCTAATAGTTGACAGGAATGGTTGCAGCGAGATTCGTCAGAGGGAGAAAGTGATCCCTCGGCTGTCGCTAGGGAAAAAAAAAAAAAAAAAAAAAAGAAAAGAGAGAAGGGGGTCAGAAGTCGTCCGCAAACATTACAGCGTGCACATACATGAATTATTCTTCATATCGCTCCGCGTTCCCGTGGGACATTAAGGCATTTTTACACGATCCGTTTGCGGGAATTTATCGCGGATCACGTAACAATAGCGCGTAACGAGAACACGCAATGGCGGTTGTATTACAATTGTAGATGGAAACTTCATTAGCAAAGCTGTTCTTAGGTGTATTTGCGCGGAATTACTTTAATCTCGATTCCCCTACCGGCAAGCTTGCCTTTATAGGGGAGCATCGATATTTATATAATTTTTGTGAATTATGATTTAAATTATGATAGTCGTTAAATGATTGATAACTAAATGAAATTCAGTAGTGATTTCGAGTTCGGTCAGCCGTTTCAGTGTAACGCCTATGTTTGAATAACTAATGTTTTTTGCACAATCGTATAATAATAAATAAAAATTATGCATTTTCAGTTTACGACGAGGTCCAGGAGCCAATGTGCAGGATGCCAGTGGTTACACGGCTCTTCATCACGCAGCATTAAATGGACACAGGTAATACAATATTTATGGATGATTAGCCTCAAGTGATGGTTAAATAATTTCAGATGAAATGAAAAAACGTAAGCCTCCGTTTGTTTAAAGCGGAGTTCGGGATTTTTGATTGGCTGAAAAGCGTGATAATGAATCGGAAAAATTACATTCCAATTACTCTCGTTGACTGTAAAATATAAATTGTTACGATTTTATATGAGTTTATGAAATAAACATGATTCACGTGTGAAAAAAATTAACGTGTACAGCTGCGACGTCAGCTCGCGCAACGAATGTAAAAATAATACTCCGTTTAAGCGTAATGTAAACCGCGACATTTCGCTTTATAATAAAACATCACTTTGTTTCGCGAAAACCCAGCGAAAAGGATTCAACAAAACTGCGGTACCAATTATTGTCAACAAGTCCCTGGTCATTGACACGTAATCAATTTTCAAATGAAATTCGCAATGTTTCATCCGTTATTTCATTTTTCACTAAAGTATGCGTCTTGTGTCTAAACTAATTCGACGCAATTCACAGGGCAAACGTTTCAACAATTTAGTAGATTGATTTTCCTCTTTGTATATTCTCTGACACTGCAATATATTAAAAAGGTAGTTTTCAATTTGTTCGTTCTATTGTTTTTGTATCGTTTGTTGAATAAGTTTTGTTTTGTTACAGAGATGTTGTAAAACTTCTGTTACAATATGAGGCTTCGACAAACTTCGTTGACTCGAAAGGTTCCTCGCCACTTCATTTGGCAGCTTGGACAGGTGACGCAGAAATCGTCCAGTTGATTTTGAATCAAGGTCCATCTGTGCCCAATGTCAATCTTGCGGTAAGATATTTCTCATTTCCATAGATTCATTACTACTTCGTAATTGATTGATTTCATTTCATTATTAATAGAAATTTTGACAAAATAATATATATCATTTGTATATTATATTGTTTAAATATTTGATGTTTATGTAATATGCGTATATGATTTCAGACTAAAGACAACGAGACCGCGTTGCACTGCGCTGCACAATATGGCCATACGGAAGTGGTGGCACAGCTGCTACAATACGGATGTGATCCCAGTATCCGGAATAGCCGTGGAGAATCGGCCCTCGATCTCGCCGCACAATATGGCAGGTAAATAGTGATATCGTAATACCACGCCGTATATTATATTATTATATAAAGTATCGTTTATATAATCCTTTATTGTTTATAACAGCATCAAAAATAATTCTGCATAAATGATATAAATAATCGATTAACTGTTTGTCTATGGCAGATTAGAAACAGTAGAATTATTGGTACGGACTCATCCAGAGTTAATCGAGTCACTTCGCAGCTCCTCGTCATCCTTAATATTCCCGCACACGCCTCTTCATCTGGCTTCTCGCAATGGACACAGGTGAGTTGCGTCTTATGTAACTTATTCAATCGTCGATTCTCACATTCTTGCCAATGATGTCATAATCCGTTTAACCCACATTTTCCCAGTACAATGACTCGTTCAAGTTGCGGATGTCTATCGAGACACCGAACATCAATTTAATAAACATGAAACATGTAATCGTTGAATAATATCCTGGCAAATCTTAATTTGACATTGAGAATGGCTGCGTAGAAATGTTGCGCCGTAGGAGCGGTGGCATTACGGGTATTTCAACTTGTTGAAATCCGTATTCGAATTTCAAAATTCCATGAATTATTGAAAAATACAGGAAATCCAATTCACGTACAAGCAGTAAGAACGATGTCGAATTGTAATTTCATGACGGATGACGATTGAGCGAAAGCTCGTTCTCGCCGCAGCTTTTTGCAGAGCGCGGCGACGAGCCATACGGCACGGGTAATCCCTTTGGTAATCCTTTAAAATAATTGAGGCTCGATTGAAACGAGCAAATGAAAATCGCCGCGGAATACCGCCGCGTTACGTTGTAATCGGGTATAACGGGCAGGTTTTTTTTTTTTTTTTCCGGCGCGGAACAGAGCGCGAGTTAATCGTTTTAGCGACGCTTCGGTTGTAATGCGATTGCATCGCGATACAGTTGGTTGCGCGCATTTTGGATATATTATGTCCGTTCGTTTTCGCGCGCGACCAGATGACGGTGGAAAACCAAAAAAAAAAAAAAAAAAAAAAAAAAAAAGAGAAAAAAGAATTAGCTGTACCGCAGGAAAATGACAACGCGCGCCAGTCTGCCGGTGACATTTCATCGTCCGAGTTTTGGTTAATAACACTACAGTAAAATGATTTCAAATTCGCGAATCCATATCATGCGTATTAACGTGCATTTCATGACAACGAGTGCACGCTTGTATGCTTTTATGTCGCATTATTTCTCTGGCTCTAATGGTTATATAGACAGGTGTCCAATTTCATTTTTCATTAAACGCCAGTTATTCCGCCCGCTGGTTTCAGATTTGGATGTTCCCAAAATTATTTGCAACAGCGATAAGCGACGTCGTTACAAAGTTTCCTTAATTTTTTTTTTCTCATTTTCTTCGATAACAAAAAAAAAAAGACATTATTCATTCAAATCTATTGTCAATTGAAATAACTTCGGGAACAAACGGCATTTGCCAAAAAATATTGCACGCGCTCTTTGCGCGGAAATTTGTATCATCGAAATTCACAGATAAATAGAAATCACAAAATTTCGTATGATTTATTTTTCCTCTTCCAAAAGTGTTTTCCATGTACACATAATAAACAATGAGAATATCAAATGTAAAACATTGCAAATGGTAAAATTTGCATATAATGTAATGGCAAACAAGATTCATATTCGTGCGAAATTTGAAATGCGTGTGAGATAGGACTGAAGGGCAGTGACAATTATCGGATTCAATATCGATGCTGTTGGTAAGCCAGTACAAATACCCCTATGGCACGGTAATAACAACATGGTCGGTATATGCGAATTCAATCCCAGTTCCAGTTTTCCTAGTATCCTGTGTGCAATGAATATTTGCCACTATTACTGCTCTACACGTTGTCCAGTGTAACGAATAATTATTTTCATTACAGTTTTTTGTAATTGACGATAATTAAACTATTTGACAAATTGTGACCAATTGTTAAAATCCTGAATTAAAATCATTAATCGACAAAATATTTATTTATTTGCGATCCATCATATAAAAATCAAAAAGAAAAACAGAGGCGAAAAAAAAATGAAAGCAACCAGAGACGAAATTGGAAAAAGGTAGCTCTTTGAAAAATAAAAAAAAAATGAATGCAGCGTGTGGGGCTTTTTTAAATCCACTTTTACATTGTATTTGAACGACAAAATGCATTTATTTTCTGAACAAATGATTTTTGTGTGGTTATACTGTTACACTGAATCCAAGTGTATGTGTAAAATGCGTTGTTTTTTATTCTCAACATTTAAACTTGATTCGGCGAGTTGGCAATTTTTAAATAAATATTCACCCTGGCTCATGTTTGTTAACCAAGATATGGAAAGACCCTGTGAAGTGATGCTCATACAAAAAATATATATCAAAATGTTCGTAGGAAAACAAAAAAGTCGACGTCAAAACACGTCAAACTTAGCATATTTGCTGTTTATGAATTTATTGAAAACGAAACTCGTTTTAACTGCCATAGAGCAAATAAAACAATGAACTGTTAAATGTTTGATCCGATAAGTAAATTTATTTTTCTTCCTTTCATAAAAATTTTATTTCACGAAACTTTTGTTTGTAACTTTATAAAAATTAGAGTTGAAAACTATTTAAACGCAAAAACGTAATGTTTCTGTTTAAATGACAGATGAGAAAATACATTTTGATAACATTACGATATGAGAATGAAAATGTTAAACTGAAAAGCAACAGAGGTGGCCAGAAATTAGATCATAAATCACTCGTGTGGTAGACCCACCAATCAGAATTGAAATCCTTCTTGTACATCGTATATTGATATTTTTATGCATTAAAAAAAAAAAAAAAAAAAAAAAAAAAAAAAAAAAACATTGACATTGATTTATTTGATAAAGCTAACGTTTCAAATATGTTGTCTAAAAGTTTTCTGAACATTTTATATACATTTTACAATAAAAACCGAGATATTAAAGGAAAATGATAAACATTGAATGAAAATTTAAGAAGAACGACAATTTAATTCGAAAAAGTGATCGGTGGGGTTTTCGAATCGTTACAGAGCGGTTGTTGAAGTTCTCCTCGCAGCCGGGGTTGACGTTAATACCCGAACGTCTGCTGGAACAGCAATGCACGAGGCTGCCCTTTGTGGAAAGATGGAGGTCGTGCGAGCACTACTCGATCGTGGCGTGGATTTGGGCATACGAGATTCTCGCCAAAATACGGTTTTGGATCTCCTCGGCCAATTTCCACCGCACGTCACACAAGATATTACCGCTGTGATAAAGCGTACGTAGTTCAATTTCCTTGTCGATTCATTCGTTTGCACCATTGATTAAAATCCACTTTATCATCGATTCGGCATTACCATACAAATGAGTCGATCATAATCCAGATGTCATGTATGTCAAGTGATAGAAGTAAACGTTAAGTCAGACGATTTTTCTTGCAGGACACCGCTCATCGTCTGGCATCGAGAGCGACGCAGAGAGCGAAAATCTACCACCGATACCAGTGCAGAGTAGCGATTCCCTCGGTAGCCCTTACGAGAATGTTCGTCCCGGCGACGACTTGTCTCCTGCCGAGGGTTCCTCTCCGACCCAGTGGCAATTCTACCACAAGCCTCGAGACGATGATCGCCGAGTGTCCGGAACCTCTGCGATGTCACTGTGAGTATCAAATCCCATAACCTCTTTTTTACCCCTTTCACGGAAGAGTCGATGATGAACAGTTGAACCATAACGCGCCTGCACCATATACGTTTTTAACATACCATTCATTCCAATATACAGATACAAGGGATAGTAGAGGATAAAAAGAAAAAAAAATACAGTAAGCATCGCCAAAAAAAAAAAAAATCTACCGAAAGATAGCTTCGTAGGAACGCGAGCAACATTACTCATTAAAATGGTGCGGTAGACCTCGCAGCCGGTACACTTAGTCCGATGGAGAGATGAGAGTAAAAGCTGCGCATCCAACACGTTGCCTTCTGTATCAAACTGTGGCTTTTTTATATTCGCGAAAAAAAAAAATAAAAAAAATAAAAAAAAAAAAAAAAAAAGTAAAGCAAAAAGGCGAAAGAAAAAAGAAAGCTCTCTCTTCGTCCAGCTGGCTCTCGAATGTGCGAGCATTCGCGGCCGTAAATACGTACAACACGTAGACCGAACCGGGGAGAGTTTAATACGAGAGATGTGGGCAAACAAAAGCATAGGATGTAGAGGGACCGGGCAGAGTGAATGAGCAGACAAGCAGAAGGGGGGAAAAGGTGGTTGGTCGTGAGGGGGTGAGGGGGACAGGGTTCGGCTCGGACTGAGACGGTTGGTAGCGTACAGCAAGGATGCTGGAGGCGGAGAAGGTGGCGTGTAGCCCCAGCGCGTTAAGCACCGCTTGGCTTGGTTTAATTTTCCTGATGTAGGCAAGCGATGGTAGGTCCGCTTCTCTTGCCCCCGGGTCACCCTTGCGCGCCCATTGGTACGCAGCCTTGGTGACTAGCGCCGCGGCTCAACTGGGTCGTACCAACTGAACCGCGCCGTCAATGTTTAACGTCGAGCCCCCAACCGCTTCGAGATGAATCCATCACGTTAAACAATGTAAATTTAGCTAGCCCGTCTCAGCATAAAACTAATAACCATTGCTCTCCAACTTCGACCTTGCTTGCTCCCGTGGTTCGCCAACTTCCCGAGCCCAAGCTTTTCTGCCCCCCGCCGCCCCTCTTCCCGTCATCCCACTTTTCACCCTTTTCTCTTTTGCCGGGGCCGATGATTATTCTCCTTCGGATTTTCTTTTATTTAATCTCTCTGTTGATAGTTGTTCATTTTATTTGAAGTGATATTGGATATTCGTCCTTGATGAATTCATTTCTAATGGCCAAGGACAGTGATAGGAATTACTATTTTGTTAAAATAATTCAGTGTTAGGATGATTTTATAAAACCTTATCCCGCAATAAATTCCATTTTGTCATAATGTAGATCATGGGTTATTAACGTAATAATTAGCATGAAAATTGACAATGTGTTGGATTGGACGTTTCAGCGAAGACGACGTGTACGAGGAACAGTTGGACGATGTCCAGAAGTATCTCCAGCAGATGGAGGACTCCGATCCCAGCTCTGTCTTTGACAGTGTCTTTATGTCAATGTCCGACACCCTCAACTCGATAAACACCCTTGCAAGCTCAGATCAAACACCTGAAGACAGACCAATAAACACATTCACCAATACAACACCATCGCGAGATACTTCACGGTATGGTGTCACGCAACAACACTTTGCATATTGCAGGCGCTTCTTTACTGTCATCGGCTCGACGCTTTTAATAAACGAAATACTCAGAAGCATTACACTGCGCATGATAATTTTCTCGTAAAATCTTTATTACGTCCACGAGTATGTTTATCTAAATGTATTTTTTGTTTTCCATTTCAATTTTAAATGAATCGTTCTGAAAATTGTCGACGCGAAAGTTTTTGAAATTTCACAACTTTTTTTTTTTTTTTCGTGTACTAAGTTGGTGCCTGAGTGAGGCGTATCCGAATTATGGAGTTCGAAGGATTCAGTGATTAACACTGACGTGTACAGTCGATTTAGTTTTGTGCCCTTTACTCAGACACTTAATCCCCAAACGTCGTTCATCTTGATATTGATTATCGGGACTCGGATGCCTGATTTGAGACCGTGTTTAAGGAAGTTCTGTGGGCGATAACAGATTTACACTTAGACGCAGTGAAAAGTGAAATATCAAATACTCAATGATAACTTATCGTATTCAATTTATTGTTCATAATTCTAATATATTATATAAATTAGATTTTTGAATAATTTCTTAACGAAAAATGAAAAAAAAAAAAAAAAAAAAAAAACATGTAGGAGACTTTAAATGAAGCTCGATAGGAAGATGTCGGAAGTTGGCTTCGCTGAATAGCATTTAGCAGCTTGTCGGCAGTGTTTGTCGCGCAATGCGTGATCGAGCTTTAAAATAAGATGTTGTAGATAGTGGGCTTGATTGCGCAGGGGTTCGGATAGCGGATTGTACCAAACGCCACCCATCCCACGCGGCATCGCCGAGGGCAACAGCTACGCGTCGGAGGACTTGTCCTTGACATTGCCCATGGGATACGGATATGGTAGGGAGTCCGACCAATTGAGCGTCTCGTCCTCGTCGAGCATCGGTGGGCCAAGCCCGCGGGACCGCCGCTGTTTGCCCAACGATTCCAACGCTCCAGGGATCTACTTACCAATGGCTCCCCTCTCCGGCTCGCTACACAGTCCAGCCTCCAACAGCAAAGTCTCGGTAAGAGCTTTTTCATTGTTTGTTAACAGTCCGCCCTTCCGAATTGCCAAGGAAATTCAAGCCAAAGATAATGAAACCAAACTCAGTCGATGTCAAGTTATTTTTTACAATCCCATTGTAAGCTCCAATTAAATTATTCTGGGTTGATTAATAAAGCTATTCCAATTCGCAAAGAAACTATATTCATTGTAAGCTTTTTTTGATTTCCAAAGATTTATATGTTATGAAATGTTTAAAACCATGCAATGTCTTTGGGATTTTTTTACAGCCAACGCCGCCAAAGAAGCCACCAAGAAGAAACCTGTCAGTATCGCCGACTCACTTACAGACTCAACTATCGCTTTCTGCCGATTGCAACATTGGTCCCAGCAATTACGAATACTTATTTTTGGCACGCAGCGGTGCCAGAAACCACATCGATCTTGAACAATTGCAAAGCAAGCGCGAACAATTGAGACACGTGACAAGGAGCATGGACCAATACGTAGATATGAAAGCGCGCTTCGACAATTACGACAGAAGAGACAATGACATTGAACCAGTAGCAATAACATCGATTATTGAGAATCGACCGATCAAAATGATTAATCCCCGCAGGAAGTTACGTAGGAATTACGAAAACTATGATTTGAATGACAGTCCAACCCGAGTCGACGAGTCCCCGTGCAGCGAAAGTGGCGTTGGCCACGAGAAGACCTTTGTCTCGAACGCCTTCCTCACTCTGAAGTCTTCCCAAGAGAGTCTCCTAGACGACAAACGCGATGACGAACACAACATTCCGGAAGCGACCGACAAAAGGTTGAGAAAGGTGCAAATGCTTCTGCCGACCAGCCCGACTCATTATATACAACCCCCAACACCGGATCATCCACCGCCGTCCGCTATGCAAGCAGAAAAGTCCATCCACGAGCGCATTCGTCCTCTTAGTCAGGTACGTCAATCAACTCTGTTTTCAAACGTCCTTCTTAAATTTTCTCCAAAAACATTTATGTCCTCGTATTGTTCTATCCGTGCACAAGTTTTCAATTGCACAAATTCCTCACAATGATAAAAATCATGGCTTCAGACCGAGTACATTCCTTTGAACGTACGGCATTATGATTATTCGTGTGTCGGCTGCTCTGAGACACCTGCTTTTAAATCGTAAGTGTAGCGGTACTGAAACGAAGCTCACATCCCCGAATCTTTACAAGTAATTTATCAAGCGCAGAGACTAGTGACTGTGCATGTGCCGCGTAAGCAGTGTTCCGTGCGGTAATCTTTGCCGACGAATGCCATAAACGCAGAGATTATTGACAAACGTCAACTTCTTGCTGTGTAACACACACGCACACGTGGTGCATGCATGTCGCAAAAGATGAGGATCTGAGGGTGAGTTCGGTTTGTGAGACGCAACACGACTACGAAGGGGGATGGTTTTCAGATTGTACGTTATGGATATTTGCCATATGTAGGAGATGTCGTTGAACGCAGATGATCTCACAGAAGAGCGATCACAGGATGACGCAGCAAATGCCAGCAGGAAACTAACGGGGAGGGCGACTCCTTGTAAATCGCATCAAAGATCAAACACGTCTTGTATATTAAACGACGTTTCACGTGCGCGATGGCTTCAGAGAGTGACTGACTGACTGACTCACTGACTGCGCGTCGTAAGGTGAAACTCGCCGGATTCCGAAACTTAACGAAACCACTGAAAACGCAGTTCCTGTCGGGACAAACATTCCCTCGAATTTGCCTCTGAGTTAAAGCTGCTCATCCAATCTTTTTTCACCCCTTTTGTAATGTCTTCTGCCTTGGTAAATAATCGTTTTCTTTTTATTTAATACCCAATTGAAAAATCCCGAAACAATCTTGCATTCGAAAGAGAAATTACTGGATTTAATTTGCGACACGACAACGCGTGTGTGTTCAATTTTGTTGCAAACTTGACAAGCGCAAAGGTTTAGTATTTTAGCAGTTGACTTGGACGAACGCAGTAAGGCAACGGAATACGAGATGACCTCTGAATAATGAAGTCTCTGACTCTATACATTCGTGCGTCTCATTCACTTCCTCGCAGTAACTTGCATAATTACTCTCTCGCCGAATGAGAGAAACAGAAATGCGTTGAAAATTATTTTATAAGCTTAAATGATTTTCAATTTCATTTTCAATTGTTATCTCACGTTTTATTTATTCGGCAATAATTGACCCTAAATTGCCTCCTTCGAAAACTATCTCCGATTAAAGCAAAAAGAAAAAAGAAAAACTGAAGAAAAGTATGTAACATTTGTTCAGAGTAAAATTCAATATTTACTAAAATTGTTTGTGTAGGTATATAAACGTCGTTCACGCGACATGGAAACGGAAACTGACGACGACCTGCTGCAGTTTCCGCCGAGTGGATCTCTAGATGCATCCAGCGGTTCATTATCAAGTGTTTCCTTGTCGGATAAGAGTATGTCGACAGACAACGTCGAAGAGTTCTTTGGCGACGTGCCTTTTGCAGGTAAACGACAACACACGCTTGGCTGCACCGCATGACGCTTTCTGCCCTCGTGTACTACATGCATATTCGTTGTATTTCGTTTATGTTATCGTCGATTTGCCTAATTAGATCACACCCCTCGACCCCTTCTATCCCTTTCTCTCTACATATTAATAATCCTAGCATATACAGACATATATAAAATCACGCCGAGGGAAAAAGATATAAAATAAAAAAATTGTTCATGGTGCTGTCACATTGCCGAACAAAGTATTATTATTAATTTCATTTCGAGTATTAATTTTGCACTTTATTAGTCTGTCTTTTTGTTCCTTGAAAATTACAAACATTTCTGTGATAACGTTTGATTGAAAAAAAAAAGTCATTCTTTTTTGGAGCAGAATAATGCTGATTCATTCATCAGTGACGGGTCATTGTTGGATTAAATTTTTGTTGCGTTAATTTTGGATAAAGACTTTATTTGACTGATGAAATTTTTAATTGTTTATACTCATTGTTCTAATCGTTGGTTCCGGCTAAGTGCAACATTAATTTGTAATCATTGGACTATCATAGCTACTTTTTTTTTTTTCATGAATTTAGTTATTATTAAAATAGTGCAATGTATCTTCTGTGTTGAATATAGGATTAGTACGTCGACGTGCAATATATTTTGAAAACTGTACCAGTAATTGAGATATAGGTAAGCAACATTTGGTTCGTTGAAAAAAAAAAAAACTGTTGTATTATTAGTGAAATTAGAATCGCACAAAAGACAATATGTTTCAACTACAGATATATTTACACACGTATCAATATGCAAGTTTGTATAAATAATGCCTAATAGAACTTCAATACAATTAACACTCGAAACAAATTTTCTTTGACTTCTGGTTTCAAGATAATTTTTTTTTTTTCAGTGTTTTAATATCATTTTAACAATATGATTGATAACTGCCTCGTTTGTAATCTGGAGAGGATTGGTCGACTATTGTCGACAAGATTAAGTTGAACGTAAATCAACTTTATTTTACAAATATTGTCGTTTTGTAATTAAATATTGTAAACGTATTTTACAATAAATGAAATCAATTAAAGTCAAATAAATAGGACAATAAAAATATGAATTCTAATTCTGAAACAATTGCAATAATGCTATAAGAGTT
>JABFQA010000865.1:0-16401 GCA_022817065.1 Probaryconus sp. ZL-2020 | reverse complement strand
TTGGGTATTTTATGTCTTTTTGCCATTTTAAGTAGAAAAAGAAATACTAAACTAAAAAACTGTTCAAATATAAAATTAAAAAGTTAGTTGTTGCAATTATTATTATCTGGTGTGCTGCAAATTTATGGATCTTTTTGAATAGAACTTTTTATTTATACAGAATTTTGATATTGTCATTTCTGAAAATATGAACATTTTTTTATTCATTATTCAGTAAATAGTAAATAGTTCATATTTATATTTAAAATAGAAGTATTTTAGATACTACTCAACCCTGTTAATAACTAAATGGTAAATTGCAAATTTTTCAACGTTAATACAAAAATTAGTTCTTAAAATAATCTTATGTAGTTTTTCATGTACATGGTAAGTTGAAATATAAAATTTTATATTTCTTCTTGAGAATGCTATGTTCTTATATATGGATTACATATACATCAGTGCATTTTAAGTGCAACATTGTTAATAGTTTTCTCAATTTTCTACACCGTGAAATGACTTTTTCGGTATCAATAGAAAGGGCAGTATTTAATTTATCAAATTATATCGTCGGTAAGGTGGAAGACTATGTCACCTTAATTTTTGTTTTAAAAGTATGTCATCTCAAATTTTTGTATAGCAAATTCTCATTTAAAAATTTGAGATGACATACTTTGAAAAAAAAATTAAGATGACATAGTCTTCCACCAGTCTGACCATATGTTAATTATTTAATTTCTGAGATGTTAGGTTTGACTAGCTTTCTACCGTAAATTATTCAGTACCCTAACAACACAAAATGACCGGAAACTTGGGTTTAACGAAACGGTTTAACGAACCTAAAAATGTCCGCCTTATGTTCAATGAACGTATCTGAATGTTCAATGAAGGTTGCTGTGTTATTGGGGTAGTGTACTATTTAACTGAAAATTCATTTAATTTTACTAAAACTACCAAATATTTCTTTAAATGTAATGTTAGTGTTATAAAATGTAAATGATATGATGTATAATATAATAGTACGTGTTAATATCATTTTTTTAGGTTTTTACCAAAACGAGGTAGGACTCTTGTAGGAACACCAAGGATGGCACAAAAAACTGAACAAATTCCGCCAGGAGAATACATTCATCTTGGATTGGAGATTGCGTTGAAGGACCTTTTAGACACTCATTGCACGCAAACAATACTGCAAGAGATACACGTAGATTTTCACACTGACGGTGGTCGTTTTAATAAAAAGACATCCTTTTGGGCTATTTTATGTAGAATTAGCAATATAGAAAACTGTAAAGTAGGAGTCATTGGTGTTTACCAAGGGAAGAAAAAACCTAGCAATTCCACACAATTTTTTCACTTCTTTGTAGAAGAAGCATTAAAAATTAAGCGAAATGATGGATTTTTTTATCATGATCATAAAGTTAAAATTCAATTCCGATGCTTCATTGCAGACGCTCCTGCGAGGGCATTTTTACTTAATCATAAGTCGCATGTATCAAAAAAACCATGTTCAAAATGCAAAGTGGAAGGTACGGAATACATTCAAAAAAATAAGAATAAAATCACCAATCATAAAGTATACTTGGGTCATTCACATGAACCAAGAACTACTGAAGAATACCATGCTAGGTTAGACACAGGACACTACTTCCCAGAACAGTCTCCATTAATTTACTTGCTGGAAAGTCTAGTATTTTCAGTACCTTTCGAATATATGCATTTGGTGCTTCTAGGAGTTATATTTAAATTGTTATCTGTTTGGTTGCGGGGGATGTATAATAAAAATGCCCGATTACAATTTGCCCAAAATAGGCAAATTGTAAATCGCAGATTGTCATTGATTAGCAAGTGTTGTACAGAGGAGTATGCTCGACAGCCAAATGATTTTTCTGAGTTCGAATCGTTTAAAGCCACAGAGTTTAGACAAATTCTGTTAGTAACAGGAATAGTTATTTTTCGAGGGTTTCTTCCAAAATTTATTTACTATCACTTTTTGTTACTGCATGCAGCAATTAGATGTCTTTGTTTTTATCCAAACTCTGAAAAGCATTTGCGTTTTGCTGACGAAGCTTTAAAAAAATTTGTTGATAGGGCTCCCGATTTATATTCAAAAGCATTTGTTTCCTATAATGTGCATGGCCTCTTGCATTTAGTCGAAGATGTCCGTCGATTTGGAAATCTGGACAATATTTCAGCATTTCCTTATGAAAATGCAATGGGTAAGATCGCTAAAAATATTAGGAAACCAGGTTCTCCTTTGCAACAAATTTCCAATCGAATTATGGAAATGTATAAAAATAAAAATGATGTAAAAGATCATAACAAAGCAATACTTCGTGCATCTAAAGAATATTATCAGGGATATTTACATCCACATTATCAACAGTTTCAAAAATTGCAGTATAATGGATTAACCATGCGTATTCAGTCCCCAAATAATTGTATATATATCGAAAATCATGTACATATAATTAAAAATATCTTGAAATGCGACAATGAATATTTTTTTGAAATTCAAAAATTCGCGAACCAACGTGCTTTTTATGACATAGGTATTTTATCTACTGATGTAGGTGTTTTCCAAGTTTCTCAATTTCATGAAAGGACAAAATTAGTTTCTATACACGAAGAATTCAAAAAATGTTTTTTAATTCCATTTACAGTAATGTCTGTAGAATTAGATAGTGTTTCTTCGAGCGAAGAGTTTGAAGAAGATTCTTTTGTTGCAATTATTATGTAGTACTGGAAAAAATTATTTAAGAACAATATAAATGTATTTATATGTATATGAACAATATATATGTATTTATTTATTTATAATAATAAATATATGCTAAGATTTTACATATTATTTAATTTGAATTATAAATATGCTTACCCTATTGAAAATAACATATAAAAACATATACAAACATACAAACACGGTGACAATTCCTGACTTAAATCTATGTTTTAATATTTTTTTGTGTTTTTGCATAATTTTTAATAAGGTACGTTGAATAACTTTATATTTTATCTAAAAAGTAAAACCGATAAGAATATTATTTAAGGAGAAAAATAGTAAAAAAAAAAAATTAGTGCCCTTTGTTCATTTTCGTATCTCTTCTCGCAAAAGAAAACCCATAAGCTATATACATTTTTCAACAAATAATTCTTTTATAATTTATTCTTTTGATACATTTTTTTAATGTTATTGCATTTTTAAGCTGAAATTCGCAATTTTTAATTGGCGCGAAATTACTCTCCATAAGACGCTACGCTGAAAATGTGATTTAAAAAATTAAATAATTAAAAACTTAGTTCTGTAAGGTTATATTTTATATACATCGTCAGAAATAGAAAATTTTGTCCACCATATAAATCAGTTATCATAAAACATTCATTTAACAATAATCTTTTACTTTAAGAAGCAGTCAAAGTGGATCACGAATTTCAAATTTTCAGTTTGCCGCCAAAAAAACTAAAACGGATCAAACAAGAGTAAATTAGGATAAAATATAGAAATTGAATAACTATTATAATCTCTCATGAATAAACAATCGATGGATCTATTTTGAAGTAATTATTTACTTAAAAAAATATATATAAATTACACTAAAATCCAACAAAATGTTCAAGACCTTTGCTAACCTATAATGTAACACAAATGAGAACGGATAGCGTGAGAGTAAATTATAGTGAAATATCGAAATAAAAAAAATCATTATAATCTCCCATGCATAAAGAATCACGTGATCTATTTGCTAGTAATTATTTAATTCAGAAAAAAATATAAATTAAAAAGACACTACAATGTTTAACAATTTCACTCCGATGGTAAAAATGTTATGTTTGACTTCCTCTTAACAGCCATTTAAATTGGGCAATAATTGACCAATTAACCTACAAAAAAATTGGGTAAAAATTGGGCAATTTTTGAGACGCAGTTTTGGGGAATTTTTGAGCAATACGTGTTTTCAGGGTTAAACTATATTATGGTTAAATTTCAACGTATCTGTCATTTCTTTAAAAGTCGAGTGAACCTCCTTAAAATTATCGTTTTTATCTAATCAGTAATTTTGAAAACATAGTATGTTCTGTCGTTGTCGATGGATTTTCTACTTTAAAATTTAGTGGCGTATCTCTTTAATCATCTCTTTATTCAGGATGCACTTATGTGAAGTACATTGTCTGTCCTTTTTTAATATAAAATATTTTAAATAAAGAGATACGCCGAGATACGACAAACAATGTACTTCACATAAGTGCATCCTTTTTTAATATAAAATATTATAAATAAAGAGATACGCCATTTATTTTAATTTATATATTTTAAACATCCAGTCGAAGGCCTTTATATTTATATATCTTTCCTTTATTTTCTAAACAATTAATAAATAATTATTAACACAAAATATTTCAAAATGTTCCAAAAATTATAATCTGCTCTGATACAATATAATTTCATACATCACTTATTAATCTTTCTTTCCTGAGCAATATAGGAGAAAGTTGTAACGTTCTCCTACATCATTTTTCAATATTTCAAAATAACAAAAAAGTAATTCCTTCTTATTTTTTTTTCTGTCGTATCTTGTAAAAATTTAAATTTTAAATTCATATACATAGTGTTTATCTCTTTTGTATATCTACACTGAAAAAAATAATTTTTTTGAATCAACTAAATCAATTTGTTGACTAATTTAATACATTCAACAAAATCTTTAATAAGTTTTACTAAATAAAGCATCATTTAGTAATACAAAAGAAATGATTTGGTCGTGTTTATCAAGTAATTTAGTTGAGTTAACTAAATCACGTAATTTTGGTAATTTCAACAAAACATTTAGTAGCACGTTTTTTAACCTTCGAATTTGGTTGAATCAACCAAATTTACCCCTTATAGTATTATAAAATATTACATTGTTCAAGCACACACAAGTCAAAAAACAGAATTTTACATATTATTCAGTTTAATATTTCGTGTAATAATTCAAAATCTCTCACTCAAACTGACAGTACCTTCACATTATACTTTGAATTTTGAATAAAAATTGTAATTGAATTTTGAATAAAAATAATAAAGAAGTGTATTTTGAATTAAATACGTAATTTCAATAATTAAAAAAAATAAATAATTTAACTACTATTTACGAAGTACACTATTAAAACTCAAAATAATGTAAAATAATTCACTGCATATATTATAAATATACAATTTTTTATTTTTCGATTATTATCGAAAATTATTTAAATTATTATCTTATACTGTTAGTAAACATATTCGTTTTAGATTTAATAGGGTCCTAAATATTAAATGGGTCTTTAATTTTACTATTTCTTTTCAACTGAATGTTTCAATTTGTAACACTCATTAAATTTTAATACTTTTACAGGTAACAGATTATGTTGTTAATGTGGAACAGTATGTTGACTTCCAAGTATTTGGTGCACCATCTAACATGAAACGATTGGCAACAGAATTCTGCAACATCCGCAATTTAGACTTATCCTTTTCCAACATGGTTGATGATGAAACCGTTACAAGAATTTGTGTTAACATGAAACAATTAGAAAGTTTAAATTTGTCATGTTGCATAAATATACGTCTAAGAAATGGATTAAATAGTCTAAAAAAAATAAACGCAACTCTTAAAAATTTGACATTAAACGGCATGTTTCCAGATGTTAATTTTGACTGGTTACAATATATGTATAACTTGGAAACAATTTCGGTACGAGGTTGCTATGGAATCAATAACAGAAATATTACAGCATTTTTTACTACAGCTAGCAAAGTTCATTTTGTCGA
Source organism: Probaryconus sp. ZL-2020 (assembly GCA_022817065.1). Classification (NCBI taxonomy): domain Eukaryota; kingdom Metazoa; phylum Arthropoda; class Insecta; order Hymenoptera; family Scelionidae; genus Probaryconus; species Probaryconus sp. ZL-2020. The sequence goes on along the minus strand of JABFQA010000865.1, from coordinate 10,631 downwards.
TGTTGCCGGGTGTAAAAATTTTGGCGAAGATTTTTCAAACATTTACAAAGTTTTGATATCATCTAATCTTTGCGGTAAACATAATGTAGAATTTAACATGTACATAAAAGGTACCAAAGTTTTCAGTAAACTGAAATGTCTGAAACGATCATATATATACAAATTTCATTTTCTCTGAAATGCTTGACTGAAATATTTATTTGAAATTTTTGTACAAAGTTGAATAATAATTATTATTTTTACATACTTAAAGTAGTCCTAGCGCAGACAAGGACACAATTTTAGGATTAAACAAAATCTTTAATAACTTAATATGATTTTTTAAATAGTATTTTAATTCTACAATTTTTTTCTCGTCTGCGTTAGTATTACCTTAAGCAACTCAAGCAATATGATCTAACGACGCAATGTAGTTTGCACTTATGAATTATTATTAATCATACTTACTCTAATTATACTTATATTTTATTATTTTTTAAATATTTCAATGATATAGAATTAATAAATTACTTAAATTTCTGTTTTTTTATAAATACCGTTTAATGTCTACTTTAAGAATTGTACTATTTATTTAAAAATTATTATTACTATTCTGATATATATAATGAAGCAGTATGGTCTACGTCTCTAATGGCGTAATGAAATTTATATCTCAATAAATACACCATATTGTTTCTTTCTTCATATTAATTGATAATTATATAAGAAATTATAAATATATTTACGTGAAATAATTTTGTATTTAAAATAATATGCTTATTATATTCAAAGTAATATGCTTATTGGATTTAAAGTAATATACTTATTGTACATAATTGTTCATAATTGATATTAAAGTTATTACAATGATTAAAAATAAATTTTTGTTTATTAATGTCATTAAAAAGCAATTTATGCACGAAAATTCCATTTCAGGCTGCATAAACAAAGAATTAATGAAAGGGCTAAAAGAAATATTTAAGCAATTAAATAATAAAGAAAAAAGTCTTAATATGTAAAATAAAAATTAAAAAATTTTGTTATTTTTAGTTAAAATTCATAAAAGGGTGCTAAATTTGTAGCATGGCAGACCATAAAGCAGTTACTGCAATGTGCAACTTAAAGTTAAAATTAAAATGTGGTTTTAATTAAAAAAAAAAATACCAAAATTTTCAATAAAGCGAATGAATTTTAATAATTAACCCTTTATAGAAATCATTTTTCTGAAAAAGTCTGAAAAGCTGCTAAAATTGGGAATTCAGAGTTCCAACTGAAAAAGTTGGAATAGATTTGAAAATGTCTTTCTGATTTCAGAATATTTCAGGGTTTTTCAAAGTGTTTCAGATTTTATCAGACTTTTCTTTTTCAATCAAAAAAGTCTTGAAAAATCTGAAAAAATCTGATATACTCTGAAAATAAGACCAAATTTCCAGACCTACTAAGACCTTTTCAGACTTTAACAGACTTTTTTTAAACTTTTTCCGAAAAATTTATTTCTGCAAGTGATCTCAAGTTTAAAAGTATGTTAAAAATACGGTTTTTTCCAGATTATTTATAACTTGATCGTTTATTGAAAATTTTAGCTAGCTCTTTTGATTTTATAATATATAATTCATCCTTTAAATAAGAAATATATTATTGAATAAATTAAAATAGACTGAAAAAAGTCTGAACTCTCAATTTGAGCACCTTTTCAGACTTTTTAAGACTTTTTTCAGACTTCTTTAAATTTCCTCAGACTTTCTCAAACTTTTTCAGACAAGTTTATTTTTATAAGGGACAACTTTAATATAGCCGTTAAATTAAAATTTAAGTTAGTAAATTTCATACAAATTGTCTTAAATTCATAATTTTAGCTTCATGAATAATCAACATTGATGTAAATTTAACATTTATCGTGCAGACAATAATTCAAAATTAAAAGAATTCCATAGAGAAAAACTTCATCCTGAAGTTGCGGCGTGCGCTCGAATTCATTTTCGATCAACGGAGTTTCGATTTTTCGATTTACTGCCAAGTTAATTCAATACCCTTTTCCGGGACGCTCATTGGTTTTTTTCGTGAGCGTGACATTTGAATCGCGTATTTATCACGTATTTTATTTTTCGATTGCCAAGTAAACTTTCGTCCTCTTTTCCGGGACGCTCATTGGTTCTTTTCGTAAGCGAGATATTTAAATTGCGCAATGCGTTATAATATTATGGATATTTTGTTTTTTGCTTCTGTAGTGAAGATAATTTTTCTTAAAATTCTTAAGGTAGTTATGCTGAAAAATTGAAATAGTCAGATTTTCATAAAATGTAAATCACTTATAGTACACATAACAACTGAATTATTGGCTAAATGTTAAGAAAATCTTCAGTCCAAAAGCTGAGATATTTGATTGTGAAAATGAGCTAATTTACATTAGCTCTTAGCATGCTCTCTGAACATAGTTCTCTCATTATAAAAATCAAACTAAAAGTCAGATTTGTTTTAAAAACTGATATATTGTAGTTTTAGTCTGTGGCGCGGTTCCCGAGGCTGGTGGAATCGGGGCCTCTCGTGGGGCCCTAAACACGCTTACAAAAGATGGTCCGAAGAACCACCATAAACACGGGAACTGGAGAAGGAGATATAGCCTCGAATTAAGGTTTTTTAAAGGGGGCGGCACGGCACGACAACGGGCGAACGGATCCTTCGCGAGGACCTCCGCGACACGTCCCCGTAGTACCGAAACCGAGAAGACTAAAAAACAGAATTGTAATCGGATTTTAAAGAACCGAACACCGTATATTTTAACCGTCGCCCGCATGGCCGAAGCACAGGCGGGCGAGGGGAAAATCAGCGCGTTTACGTAGCACGTCCGGACGATTTTAAGTTACGGGAAAGAATAATTGGGCTAAGTTGCGCGGCGATTAGGCAGCCTAATCACGCGCTCCCCCCCTTGAGATGCATTTAGGCACTTCTAGAAAATTCTAGAAGCCCTGAAAAACCGCGAAAGAACGATTTTCGCCCGCACGTGGAATCACCACGTTACAAAACTCGATGTTTAATTATTATATCTCGCTAATATAGGAATAATTACCAAAAACCGTAACTGCAATTATCAAACCATTGTTACCTTGCGAAAAGGAATATATTAATCATATTTTTTTGTTATTTTTTGTATTGGGCTCTTAAGCCTGTTTGATCTGAATAAATAAATAAATAAATAAATATAATTATATATTTTTTAAAATTTTATATTTGTATTTATAATTGATAAACGATTTTTAATTTTAATTTACAATTAAACAAAGGTAATTTGTAAAGTTTACTTTCATTTTATGAATAATAAATATTGTATACGAATTCACATTTTCATTTAAAAATTCATCTATCAAATTTGTAATGCCAACGTATGAATGAAATGCAACCAACTTCTCAATATCCCCTTTCACCTCTCTGCTTATTGCACATGATTGTAAATTTCACGTTATTTACAGGTGGGAATCGGCACTTCATCAGGAGAACCCGAATTCAGATTTGAATCAGTTGGAAGCTGTAAGTGTTCATTTGGCAAAATAATATGCAAACAAAATAATAATACGTTAAATTACATAATAAAATATTATGTTTCAGTTAGATGACTTCATTGATGTAAAAGATACGTAAATAAAAGAATATTATGTATCGTAAAAACAAAGACTCAATGTAAAGCATTTTTTTTTCTTGTGATTATGTAGTTGGGTTGTTAATCAAGCATATTGGAAAAATTATTACGGTGTCATATTTTCTTCTATAATTTTTCAGATGTAAAAAGTAAAATTCACTTATGGACCGTTTCTGATACAAAATTACTGATAAAAACCTACAGAGATATGGAACATCAATTTGAGGACAAAAGAATCAAGCTAAATGCAAATTGGGAAAATTGTGCTGGCATTATGCGAGCATGTGAATGTCCTGTAAATGCTGTACAGTGTCGTAATCGGTGGACATACTTAGTAAATACATACAAGAAAACAAAAGATCATAATTCCAAGAGTGGTAACGACCGTAAAGATTGGGAGTTTTATAGTAGTATGGATGAAATTCTTGGGAGGAAACCACAATTCGCTCCCATATCGTTGGCATCAAGCATATCAGGCTTCAAACGTGCTGCTGCAATTGTAAAGGAATTGAATAATATTGAGAGTAGCGATGAAGATGCGGAAGACTTTTTTGGACTACCATGTATGATTCCAGAAAAAATTCGATGAAGGTACATTTTATTACATTTCCAAAAATATTTCACATTAATTAGTTTTACTGTATATTTAAATATTTTCAGGAAAAAGTAAAGTCCGACATATCAGGCTCCAAATGTGCTGCTACTACTGAACAACATTTAAATAAGATTGAGAATAGTGACGAAGACATTGAAAACTTTTTTGAAGTGCCAATTAAGCTTTCAGAAGAAAAACCTACTAAGGTAAATTTCGTCATATTTCTAAAAATATTACATTATTTTTTTTTTTCATGTAGTTTAATCTTTTTAGGAAAATCATAAATATGAAGCATCTGGTTATGGTAGCAGTTCCAAAAAACAAAAAGCTAATCTGGAACAGTCAATAAACAGCAGACAACAGAAGAAGAAGGAAAGACCTCAAACACAAGTAGTTGAATTGTTAAAACATATTCGACAGGACCGCAATGAACAATTTGAACGTACCTTTGAACAGCGCAATCGTTTCATAGAGTTATATGAGAAAAACAAGTCTGCAGACTCTTAAATCTGTCCAAAGAAATTGCCTATAAAGTTATTATATAACGTAAATGGAATTTCTGTGGATCTGTGAAATGTGATTAATTAAATTAATAGTAAAGTATTATTTGTTTAGATTGGAAAAATTTGTAGACGATTTCGATTGTTCATAGTATATACATAAATTCTAATTGAAATTATATTTTATTAAAGTTGTGTTTTCACTATATTTATCTAGCAAGCTTGTATGAAATAAGTTTTTAGAATTATTATGTTTGTATTACATTTCTGTAATAAATTACAATTATTCATTATTGATAATGTGATCTCAATTCTGTACACGATTTCCATACAACTGTTCTGCAATTTCATTTCTCTTCATTTCTCCGGCTACATCAACATCGTTCATTACATCGTCGTTAAGTCCACTAACAATCAGATTGCAAACGTTTTCCTCATTAAATGCCTCGTCTCCGTTAGCTAAACAAATGTTATGCAGAATACAAGCAGATAAAATTATCAAAGGGATATTCGCGGTGTCATACATTAGAAGATACTTCAATCGACGCCATCTGCTTTTCAAAAGAGCAAAAGACCTTTCTATAACACTTCTTGTCTTGGCATGCTGTACATTGTAGTGACATTGCATCTGTGTCAATTGTCCATTGTCACGGTAGGGAGTCATCATAAATTTTGACAGCGGATAAGCGCCATCCCCTAAAATATGAGCATCATTAGGCAGATACGTCTGAATATCATTTTGTATTTGCAGACAAATTTCGCTAAGGCGCCAAACTCGAGCATCATGCATACTTCCACAATAACCGATGCAAACGTCTATAAATTTCATGGAATCGTTACATATAGCTTGCAATTTCATTGAATGAAATCCTTTACGATTATAATAGCTGTTGGGATTTTCGGACGGAGCATTAATAGGGATTTCACAAACATCTATACACCCAATGGTATTGGGAAATGATGCTTCCATGAATACTCTAGACTCCCAAAAAAGGTATTGATGTACTTTTTGTGCTAAAGCGCTGCATGTACGGAGAACGGACTTCCATGCTGTTGACTTGCTGACGCCAAAACGATCTGCGATACCTCTGAAATGACAATGAAATAAAACCGTGGACATCACATATTTCTGTTTAATGGAAAAGATTTATTCCCTTTTTTTTTTGAAATTGTGACTGAAATTCGAATTTGTTTCAATTTGAAATTGATTAATATCGTACCGGTAACTTTCCTGATTCCCAAGTGTCCACAAAGTTATTGCAAGCTGTTTATCCGGAAGTATTGGTTGATTTTTTGCATTTTCAGAAATCAATTTTGATCCTATTTGTCTTATCAATTGTTCGAATATATCCTCAGTCAATCGAAAGTGACTTTGGAAATCTAAAAAAAATTGCATATAACTATTGGAAACAATTAACGAACATTTTTCTCCAAATTGTTTAACCGTATTTAATGAATAATTGTCGACAAAGTTATTTACCAGAAGGGGAGTATTGCGGAACTAATAGTTCAAAAAAATTTTGAACTTTAACATGGCTCTGTCTATCGAAAACTATTTCGACAATTTGTTCTACTGTATCGCTATCCTCATCATCATCGGAAAACATAATAAAGAAGGCGGCTATGCCAAAAATTTCATCTAAAATAATTACTTAAAAAAATCGTGACATCAATATATGGTTAAGGTATGAAAACGAGTATGAAATTATAGAATGAATTATTTTGTAAACTTACGATTTTGAAACTGTTCATTATCAATATCCATTGCAAATTATGGATGCCACTTCACATTGATGATACATGTGTTAATAATAGTAATGATACTCAAAATATGAATCAAAATATTTGATCAGTAATTTTAATCTAAAAGTATATTATTGTCGAGGGCGCCACAGGTGCCCAAGGCTTGTACGTTTTATTTATTTTTTTATGCCAAGGGAAGTGGACAAAAGTGGAACTATTTACTCCCTAGAGAGGAAAATCCACTTTTGTCCACTACCCCATGAATGAAATAATAATTTTATTTCACAAAAGGGGGATTTCATAAAAATAAATATCAACAATAAATGTTACATACATTTATGTATTTCAAAAATACAAAATTTTTATTACATGAGTATTGTGTAGTCACACTCTTATGTGGTTTGTTAATTATAAAAAAATAACTATAAATTTAAATCCTTTTATTTAGTAATGTAATGTTTGATGGATAACAGAACACTTAAAACGACTATAGAAACCCCATTTTTGTCATAATTATTTACAGAAAGAAAATCTCTTGCATACATGAAGTTATAATTATTATTGTCATAATGTAGTTTATTGAATATAGACTTTACATTATTTATGCAAGATGAAAAATAAGAGATACTTTTAATTTCAATCACAAAGTAACGTTATAAAATATTTTGTACTGATAGCTTAATGCATAAAAATTTCCGTAGTTTTGGAAAAAAACTAAAAAGATAATTCATATAATTTGAAACTTATTGATGAAGTTATCAAACGAGTTTGCCATCCTGTCAATGCTGGTTTTAATTGCCAATAATTCATCTGTGTTTGATTTTGCATTGACAATTTGAAGTACATTGTCGTTTAATTTTATAACAACTTCAAGTAATTCTTTTTGAGTTGCAGCTAATTCAGAAATTGCAGCATAACATTCTGCGTGTACTTGCGGGCCTTCATTGTTTGATGCAACATGCAAAGTAGTGCTTTCTAGTTTCTTGACGCCAGTTTCAGAAAGCAATCCAAAAGCAACATTTGGCTTTGTCGAGGTAGTTGCTGAAGTTATCTTTAAAGGAGAACTTTTTGTCGAGTTGTTACTTTTACATATAGAAAAAGTTAATGGATTGTCTAATTTCATTTTTTTGGAACTGCCATAAGCAAATTCTTTGGAATCACTACATTCACTTTCGGGTGCCGCTGTTTTTATCTGTTGAACAAAGATAACATTGAAACATTTATGTTAAATAATAGTGCAAAATAAAAATTTTTTAAAAAAGATACTTACGTGATTTAAATTACAATTTTCCGGCAAGTCAAGGTCAGATATGTTTTGTACAACTCCAGTATATTTCAGAAGTTTTTTTTCATAATCATTTAAATTTTTTTGTTTATCCGGAAGTGGCCCACCTCCACTCTTGTAATGAAGGACAGCCTTACTTTGCTTCTTGCATCATGCCAACCAATTATTCAAAGTCTAAAATAACAAATATATATGTATGCACATACCCTAACAACACAAAATATTCTTGAATATTTAGTGTTATTAGGGTACATTATGATGTATAAAAATAATTACAAATTATTTCTTTTACGCTTCTTATAAAATCGACTCATAAGATTTTACAATGAGCAACTGTTTTATATCTTTACCTTCAATCACTGGGCGAGTGTTCGGTCCACTTTGCCCATCAGGTTCAAATTCTCGACTAATTTTTCCCACATTTCCGTGTGTGATCGTAGGTCATCTGCATTTGCAAATTCCTTCATCATATGTTTTGGGTTTTTTTCAAAAGCTGCGACAAAAATTTCTTGTTGGAATAGGTTTATTTTGTCAGCACGAGATTTGTCATCCTCAAAATAATCCACTGAAAAATATATTAGAATACAGTTAATATTAACAAACTTGTTTTATTTTATGATTTTACAATTTTTTATTATACTTACTTGCAGTCGTTTGAAAACTAAATAGTTCCAAAAGAGAAAATATAATTGTTGGTTTGTTGTCAACACCTCGATGTTAGAATGAACTTGAGATTCAAAACAAACACATCTGTCGCTCTTGACTAACAAGAACACAGTATGGACAACTTCACGAAAAATGTGTTCCAAAACACACACGTGAACAAAGAGGTCGGGTAAGGTTACAATAGAGTTACGTTAAAGTTGAGAACCGCAGAATCTGAGGCTCACAGAATTTTAATACCCCAACGAAAACGCACCCATTGTATATATGTCTCTTGAAAAAGGCTACTAAGTCTTCAGAATTTATAAAAAAAATACTTGACATTTATGACATTGCAAAAAATGTCAGTTTTCATTAAAAATATTGACGTATATGACGTCGTCATTTTCCCATTCCATCGCCAATTTTTCCCGTTGGATGGCGCATCAGTCAATGCTTAAATTACATAGAATAATTTAAAAATGTTTGAAATGTGGAATTCAATCATTCAAAAAATTTTTCATTTATTGCTTTAAAAATTTCGTTTTAAGATAACTAGATGAAAATGAACAATGTATATTTCAGAATAATAAAATTACAAATTTCAGTAAATAATAATTTAAATAGCACTATTTCGTAATTTCATTCTTAAATTTTAAAACAAACAAAATTGATATCAAAACTAATAATTACAGTTACATTGTAAATGTTTCGGCAAGATTTTATTCAGATAACTGCCAAATCCAAAAAAAAAGTTTTCCCATTAGAAAAATGCAAATCTAAAAATTAAAAATCCATAAAACAAAAAGATTTGATATCATATAAAGCCTTTAATTTAAGTAAGTGTTTTTCTTTCAAATTTTAAATGAATACTTTTAATTTTGTTTATAGAGGATTTCGCACCTACTATAAATTGTCTCGAAATAACATAACACAATAGTATAGTTAATATAATATAAAATATATATTTGATTTGAATTGAATCCTGAATTCGACTCCTCCAATTCAAACTGCCCCAGTTTAAATTTCCTAACGCAAATTTCCATAAGAAATTTTGAACTGGGACAGTTTGAATTGGAGGAATCGAATTTATCTGACCTCTATCGGAGAAATGCTGAAAAGGAACGAGGCATATTCCCTCTGGTGTCGAGTCCAAAAATAAAAAGTCAAAAAAAAATTAAAACAAAAATGAGACGAAAATGACAGATTAAAGAAATCATCATTTTTCGTCTCACGATTATTAAGTGCTGGTGGCTTATCAGCGATTGAAATAGCTACGTTATGTAAAGGTATGAAATAAATTTCATATATTAATAGTTATTTATATGATTGTCAATATAAATAACTGATTGATATATGATTGAAGTTTTTGCAAGAAGTTATATTATTGTTCGCTCGCGTTGTTTAACGTTTCGCGCAGAACGTCCCGTTTGATCCTTTGATTCTTCAATCAAAGGATAAAACTTGCCGCAAACGTTCTACGCGTACGTTTTGATACTAACTGTATTTGATTGCATTGACACAGATATTAGAACAGATGAAACGTTATGATAACAAAATCAAGTCGAACATCATACTGGTATTAGTCCATTAATTGATATCAAACCCAAAATAGATATGGTTAATGATTTTATCCTTGATTTTATGCACTTATGCTGCCTTGGAATAATGAAAAAATTATTAGAATTTTGGATACATAGAAAATTTCGTACAAGAATGTCATTTAACAGTAAAAAAATACTATCATCTATAATGCAGAAATTAAGAAACCAAGTACCTAGTCAATTTCAAAGGAAACCAAGAAATCTTAATATCCTAAGTCATTGGAAAGCAACCGAATTTCGTTTCTTCTTGTTATATTTTGGTCCTGTCATGTTAAAAGGGTTGTTTCCTAAACATTTCTACAAACATTTTTTATTATTCCATGCTGCATGTAGAAAATTATGTAGCAAACAGTTAGCTTTAGAGTATTGTGATGCTGCCAAAAATTATCTAGAAATATTTGTCTCAACATTAAAAGAACTACACTGACGGAAAAAAAAAATCAGCCACCAAGCAAGCGACCAAAAAATGCCATTTTTCAAAGTAGTGTAACTTTGTCAATTTCCATCGTAATAACTTTTTTTTTTTAGAAATCAAGGTTGAACCTTCCTCTTGATGATGCTGTTGGTCAGATTCCATTCCATAAACAAAATTACCCCATAAAATTCAAAAAACCCATGAACCGTTTTTGTGTCAAAAAATTGTTGACTT
>JABFQA010000864.1:0-16402 GCA_022817065.1 Probaryconus sp. ZL-2020 | reverse complement strand
TGTAGTGAAGGAATTGATAAAGTACGAAACAAAAAACGATAATTACTTAATTAATAATTCCCCATAAACGCAATTAAAATGAAATCAATTTTGCAATGAGATAAAAACAAGCGAGCCATAATTTTCAATGAAAAGAATTTTTCTAAATAATTAATTGAATTAAAGATTGAATTTCAGCGGAAGCCTGATTCTAATTCAATCACTTGGCAAAAAAAAAAAAAAGCTGGATGATTAGTTGTGAATTGGTATGGTAAAAAAGTTGATCGTTGATATTAAAATGTATCGATTAGACAAGGACGAATTGTGATAAGCGTGGATGCGTTAATCGTCGCTGACGATCGGTTGTGCACACGCGAATGCGAAACTGGTCTCGGACTTATTATAACTCCCGCGGTGGCAACGCGACTTGCAGCGGATCGTAATTCATGAGCTCGGCTATGCGCGCGTATTGGTTATAAGTTAACGAGCGTGCGAGGCAGCAACAGATGCCGCGATAATGAATTGCGTTACCGCCTTAAAAGAGGCCTCTTAACTTTTTACATACAGCTTAGCGGATCGTGCTCGACGTTTACGCCGTCGGGATTCCCTTAACGCATTGCTCCGCTGTCTTTCCTGCTCCTTAACTCTTAATATTGCGATTAGAAAATATTCCTTTGCCTGAAGAATTTATTTCTAATATGAATTGTTCAATTGACTTTTGGTTTAGATGTTAAAAAAAAAGAAAAAAAAAAAAGAAAAAAGAAAAAAGAAAAACGATGTTTCTGACAAGAGAGAAGTCATTTCTTATAAATGAAGAATTTTTGAAAAATGTTATACAATCGTGACATTGATCAAAATGTTAACATTTTGAAACTGAACTGAATGTTAACATTTTGAAAAAGGATGAAAAATTGTTGCGTAATAGAGCAATTTCTTCTTCACCTGAAACCTCGAGCTTCAAATTAATATAGACCTTGTAAATTAACCCTGGAATTTTTAAGCTGTATCGATTTCCATGTAGTTTGCCATGAATTATGACACGGAATTATGACCGGATTTCTCTCATACAAGCGCCATTTACATTCTAACATAATAGTTGGGGAAATTATTAATATTCAGTGGTAACAAACGAGAAAAGCCGATTTATCTCGCAGGCACCGGGAGATTGATAAAGAAAAAAGGGAAGATTAATAATAACCCGCCATAAATTGTATTGCGGCGCATTGGCAGGCCCATCGTGGATAACAATCGTGACAATTAACGTCGTGAGAACGACAATTATATGGAGTTAACCACCGCGTTGTCGGGGAGTAGCGCTTAAATAAATAACGAGTGCCGTCATATTTTCATGAAATGTCACATCAGATAATGGCGTATTGCAAAACTCTTGCGGCGATCGTTCGACAGAGAAGAGGCGATATCGTGGAACGAGGAAGTCGCGAAGGAGACCAAGACAGAAAATAACTGCCTTTATATATCAGCCGTTTACCCTGCCGGTAATGAAATGTTAGGCATACGCGAAAAAAAGAATTTTTAACCGCAAAAATTTGAATATTATGAATAATTACGATCCATCGGACAGGTTAAAAGAGAATGAAAAATTGCCCCATCAATTTTTTAACAATTTAGAGGAGTTACGTCATCGAATAAATTTTGTGATAAGTAATTTATTATTATTACTCTCGGCGTAAAATTTATTATTTTACCTTCGTAGGAGGAGCACAGTTTTTAATATTGAAAAGGGGGCCGGGTATAGAGATAAGAAAAGGATGAATTGCGTAACCCCGTAGTCTGTCTGTCGGACAGAACGACACAAAACGCAATGTTTTCAACAACTAAATATAGCGAGTTAATAAGGTCTGTTAGTTTAACTAGCCATCTGTCGATCAATGGCTCTATCGGCTTCTTACTTAATGAACTGCTCTCTCCCCTAGTTCGACGCATCCTGTCTCTGATTGGACAACCGGTCTCCTTCGCCAACTGCGTTCGACAAGTTCATGAATCACAAATTAACTCGTAATTAACTCATTTATCAGACAAATTAAGAATAAATAGAAAAAAAAAAAAATCAAACATATTATCCAAGAAAATCGAGAAAAAAAAAGTATAAAAAAAATTTACTTTCTAAACCGAATGGCACGTCTCGTAATATTTAACGTTTCCTCCCCTTTACACAAAATTGGCAATTCTTCGTTACTGTCGTCCGTTTGGGTAATAATTGATTGAACGATCGATTTCTCTGGAGAGGCATAATTTTATGGCTGGAACATGATTTGAGCATTTGGTTAACAACCATTCAGAGGGGTACGGTGACGACAAGAAAATGGCCTAGATGAATAGTTGGATAGCACCTAATGCCGGTACGGAGTTGCCCCGGAGGTTCAATTTTCTCCACGCATTATCAGTTACCGCCACATCTTTTTTCTCATTCGAGGCGTTTCGCGTTAGGAAAAGGAACGCTCTCGCGTTGCGTTCGAATGTGTGTCGTTTGCCATTTTCCCGCAAACATATACGCAGGTGGCAAAAAATCTTCCAATAAAAGTAATTCGCGATCATTAACATTTCAAGTGGAGCAATTTCGGGAGAGGAGGGGGGGGGGGGGGGAGAACGAAGATAATTGGTATTAATTTAGCTCGCGACGTAGCAAAAAGGAACGCACCCGGTGTTCCCGAGAATTTCAACCGACAGTTTACCGTTGAGCCATTTAAATTATAGAACACGAAAGGTATCGGATAACATTTCGCACGTATCTACGATATTTTTGCCCGGTAATAACAAAGTGCCCGCGTCAATTTATTAGAATATTGAAAGAGCAATTTCGCGAGCCACTTTAAACGCGCACGGCAGCGTACGAATTACATGCAATTTCTTAACACCTTTTTATTCTTAATAACCAAGCGCCAAGATAACCGACAATTTCAAGCATGCAAATTTAAACCGCCGGAGCTTTCCACGACTGTGCTCTTGCCGATCCATCACGACGCGATCGCGCTAAGAACCGAACGAAATTAAATACTAGAAAGTGCTGCTACGTTAATTGCATCGGATTACCCTTATCGCGAATGAGGAATTCGTGTAATGCTACGGACGCAGGACGAATAATTACGAAGAGCTGCGAATGACATCGATTAATTATTCGTGTTACTTCATAAAAGCTGCATTTGTTTCACATGTTTATTATCAACGAATTTCCATCCAGAATAATCATCATCAATTTTATACAAATTTGAATTTAATTTAATTTAATTTTCTGCTCTTTGATCTTCTGGTTGTTTTATTTTAATTAAAAATTATCTTCACCAAGACATTTTAACATAGAATATGTATCGCTTTTATTATTAGAAAAACAAGCCCTTTTTCATAATCTTAAAACACACACGCAAAAACCGTTAAACAAGAAAACCCGTTTCATCGCGGTATATAGATGCGGAAGGATAGAAATAGCGGAGAAGCCTCGTTTTAAATGGAAGAGAAAAGAAAGGGGGGGAAAAAAAAAGAAAAAAAAAAAAGTAAAAAGAAGACTGTTGGCCCTTATCAGCGACACTGCGGATGGTTGAGACAAGTTTGTACTTTGTACTTTGCTGCGAGGAGTACGTTTTACTCTGGGCCTGATCAGAGTAAAACGGACAATCAAACCCGGAACAGAGCACGCGAGGCAGCAAGAGCCCGTGCATAATAATCTCGGGTCCCGAGCCACCATTCGTGCTTACGTCCTCAGCGGTCGACGATCAGCCTGCTGGCACGCAATAGGCAGCCCGGTAACGGCGACTGAGCGAGCAAAAAATTGCCGATCAAATAAAAAGTATCGGTAATAACTATATAGCGAGGAGAGGTTCGAGAGTGGTGCGTGCGTGCGCTCGGTGAGCGCACCTTCGGGCTGCGAAAATAGCCAACCGTCGGCCTCCGCGCCTTTCTTTAACGTCAAACGTCATTTCCGAATGGACGTGTCTACATGTACGAATTAACGAGATTGTTACGCTAAGATCAAGACGTCGTCTTGCGCAAGGGAACGCACTTTTCAACGGAATTATGAAATGGGGCCAAAAGTTTTTGGACACGACTGGAGTCAGGTGTCATTTTTATTGTCCAGTCACAAATTATCGTTATTACAACTTTTCTTTTAAATGTCACAGAATCGGAAGAACAGATGGCAATCGTTAAACGGCGGTTGTCATTTCTTATTATTTATTTATTTTTTTTTTTTTTTCAAATGTACCGCAAATATTTACTCGAGTAATTATGGTAATTCAATGAGGTTGAAAATATGTCCGAATTGGAATTCAGCCATAAACTATTCATCTGAAACCGTAGCAAGAAACGACTTGCATAATCCAGGAAATTTTTTACAACACCTAACGATCCATAATACGATACCGTGCGGAGGTTGGCGCGTCGATTTAATCATAACGCGGATTGTATTTTCATTTTCCCGAGCGCAGTGACTCGTACTTAATGCACAATGGTGGTGTTTATTGAGCGCGTCCATACGTCAAGACTTTACGTCCATTGGGATCATTTGGATTCCAAGTGGAAACGGGTACGTAAGTAACTCTTACGGCCGTCATCGCGTGGCATCTAGGTACAAGTTACTTGGCATTCGAGTACTCTCGTTACCATCGCCGTTCAGTGTAATTTGTTATTGCATGCGTCCTGCCGGCAAGAATCAAACTTCAGGGTGGCGACCGTTCACGTATCCACCGCAGCGATGAAAGCAATTTCATTATTCATCGGTTTAAGACGATACCCACAACGGACAGAGAGAAAGAGAAAGAAAGAGAGATGAAAATTGATTGCGCGAACTCGAAATATATCAAAACGCATTAAATGTAAAGCGGATAAAATCGCGCACTTAATTCAGACATTTTGACAACAGCACATTCAGTCGTAATGAATGGAACAAATCGAGAATTGTACATTGAAATTTACGTTATTTATTATGTCGATCAGCGCGAAACTTTTTCCTCTTATGTTATGTCCGTTGTTGTAATTCAAGTATTGTGAGAAAAGGAATGCCGATTATGCAATATGAATATGTTTAATTTAACGCATTGTACGTTGGCTTCAATTGCCTTTTTATTGCCTTATTGTCTCGCGTTCAATTCATAGACGAATACAACTGATCTTCATATTATTTTGCTTGACTTCCATATTATTTTCATGGGCTAACGCACTCTTGAGTTCTTTCAAGGTCGATAAGTTAATCTAATTAATGAAACACGGGGACGAGATAAACGTTTATTTAATATACCCGACGTTAAAGCCATTTAACGGTGATACACAGCTCAAGAAACAATACCCGAAAAGAATTCGTTTCAATTTCAGTTAATAAATGGCTTGAGAATTTAGCGGAGGATTACTTTAATTAGTCTGAATTTTCGTTTATTGGGGAATTGGTACCTATAATTACCGAGCCCCTCGTAGTTATTACCAACAATTATTTTACCATCAGTACTTTAATGGATAAACCACCAGTTTGATCAAATTATCCCATCAAGAAGATCCTAATACCCTAATATACAATCATTCCATCAAGTTTACGCGGAACATTCTGCTGGTACTGTTTGTTGAATACTTATAAATTAGGATTTTGATCTAAATAAATTAATCACGAATAAAAATGTTTGTAGAATTTGGAAAAATAGAAAAAAAAAAAAAAAATGTTTTATTTGTTTACAAAAACTTTGCTCCAGTTTGAAAATTACATAAAGAATCCAATCATCAGCTTTCGCCATATTTCATAATTTCATATTTCATATTTCATAAAGAGAACAGATTTAACGTGAATATAATTGTGGATGTAAAAAATTGTGTATTTTATATTATGTAAAAACCCGCAGTAAACGACTGATTTTGCATAAATTAGGTACCATTAAGTATTCAACAAGACGCGTTTGATGAAATGCATGTATTTATATATATGTAATTTTCTCTTCATGTAACGTGTATGTAATACATATATACACATTATATTAAAAATCATCGAAAATGTTCTCTCGGTTCACCATCCTTTGTAAATGGTCTACATCGACGAACGCTGATGTTGCAATGAAAAATTTTATATTTCATTATAATATCACACACAACTGTTGCTTCAACATAATAATAAATTATATATAATTATGTCACAAAAAATTTACTTTTACATTTAACTTATTTAAAGTTTGTTATTTCATTGACTAATTATGATCTATTAATTTTTTAATTTTCCAATTTTGCATTCAACTGATACACTACTATTATTATCAGCTATTGAAACTTCGAGCTTATCAAAAGTGCCAGGAATATTTATTCAAGAGTCAACAGCTGTTTATACAATTCCACGAACACAGTCTTTTCATTGCTAAATAAAAGGATGCAAAATAAATAACCATGGTAGATGTTCATAAACGATAATAATAATTATAATGAAATCGAAGTGTCATGTGGTGTCAGAAAAGCGTCACATGGTCATCGTAAGGTGTCTTTTTTTTTTGATTTCAAAAAGCAAAAACAGTTGTACGAAATTTTCAACCTGTCACATTATTATTTTAGTTGGAAATTTGGAAAGTTTCTGAAAGCAAAATAATTTGCACAATATTATTTCATGATTAATTTAATTGTTCTATACAATGCTCGAGGGATTTGATTTTCAGCTGAAAATCAGTGGACCACCGAATTTCTCGTTGGCTATTTCCTGTTACCAACTTCACCATAGTCAATTTGCATGGCTGTTCATGTTTGAGAATTAACATAATTAAGACTTACATAATTCGAAAGATTGGATCCCTCGAAAGTAAGAGATTTTTATCAGAATTTTGATGGAGACCTGATTTAAACGACGATCACTTTGATAAATATTTATGAATCGTTCGGTAATTATTACACAATTACCCGATTAATTCACGTCGCGGATTGACGTAACACGAGTTAAATGCAAATAAAGGGCAAAACGTTATGTCTAATAATAATAGCGCCGTTGATTTACTTTTGTCGAATCATTTTTTTCGAACCCGAGCCCCTCACTATGTATGCTTATGCATATTCATGCATGCACTTTTACCAAACCGCGCACCGTGACTTTCGTAAGACGCCCTGGCAATTTTAACGACCGGTTTGATAATTGTGCTCTTTATACACGAGTCAGCATAATTGTTTTCGAACGGGTTGTGGTCGCGATCGCCGCTTATTACCAGCGCTTTTTCCAAACAGACCCGGGTCAAACCGGAAATGAATAATATCAATCGAGTCACTAACTTGTTTCAAATTATTAAGGGCACATTGTAATTTACAACGGAAATTACTTTTTCGAGAAACGGCAAACCCAAACGAGGAGATATCGTCGATACAAAAACAAAAAAACAAAAAAATTCCGATCGCTTGTTTCGACTAATTATTGAATTAAGCCATTTCTGCTCATTGCCGGATAATTATTGGATTACTTTCTTTTCGACGAAAATTGAATCATTTTCGAAATGTAATAACTGTATCAGTTTGAGAGAAACGAATACGGCGAATGTTTACTGAAAAAGTAAAAAGTTCTTTTCATCAGGAGGTTTTTTTTTTTTTTTTTTTATTATTTTAATGTAATACAATCATTTTAAATAAATCGTGAAGATTTTTTACCGCAATAAAAACGTAATATTTAATGTATATAATAAACATTATTATAAGGAGCTTATAAATATAATTAGATGAAAGCAGGTTACACGGTTCATTATAAATTGATAGAAATTATAAGAGTAAAGAGATGTCGGGGAGATATTCGGTGTATATCGAGAGATGTGCGATCAGTCGCGTGGGAATACAACGTGCTTCGGTCTCGTGCTAAATTGAATGGTGCCGAGCGATCGTTAAGAAACCAATCTTTGGAAATACGATCGCACGAAGTGGCTTCAATAACTGCTTCGATAACGACTGAACAGTTGATCAGTCAACGATTGATGAACGACGCAGCTTCTCAATTGACGCCTATCTTCAAGAAAGAAGGACGAAGAAAGAAAATAAACGAGAGACAAAGAAGAGGAAGAGAAAGAGAAACAAATTTTATTTCCTTCCAAAGTAAATGTTTCAATAAATACTGTAAAAAATGTACTGTAATAAAAAAGAAAGAAATAAATCATAATAATCTTGATTATTTAATATTAAAAGTCAATATCCCAGAAACGGTTAACAGCGTGAAAAAAGAAGCGTTTCGGCGAAATCCAGTGGCTTGTAAAAAAAAAAATAAAAGAAAGGGGGAAAAAAAGGAGCATAACATAAAAAAGGAACATTATTAACGAGGGCAAAGGCGACCGTGAATAAATCTTCGACATCTCCCCCATACGCTCGCGGAATGTTTTACTGCCTCAGAGCCCTCGGAGACTGGTTACTTCGGGGTTAAAGACATTCCGTTAGAGGAAGTGCGACGCTCTTGAGCGTTTACGGCGCTAAGAACGAAGCGCCGCGTACTTATATTTGTGCGCATACGTGTATACAGGGTTACAGCAGGCATAAGCCTCCACGAATCCTTAACCTCGTGAGATCCTTCCGGTTCTTGTGGCACAGCCACCCACGTGCAAACGCTCTCGGATCTGTGACTGTGACTGCAGCGCTTTGGTACAAACACACACCGGGGCCCTTTTTTATCCCAAACGAGGAGGGATTTCAATACACCAAAGAGACGAGGACGACGACGCGAGGTAAATCCTTCGCGCAGTCATGCTGCCGCAGTCGTATATATTCTTTTCATTGTGTGCACGCAAGTACATGAGGCCCTTGTACGACTTTGCCCCGCGTGTGGTCTTTTGTAATTTTCTTTACTGGTGCAGGACGAACGACTATAAAGATTCAACGGGGAATGTTGCACCAGCGCAAAAATACAAAAAAAAAAAAAAAAAAAAAAAAAAAAAAAAAAAAAAAAAAATACCTCGCATTAGAATCGCACCGACGCTGATAATAAGCCGGTAATGATGCACGGGTTAAGTGTTTCTGCGATTTTACATTTTCACAATAATTAGCTGATGTCGAAGGATCAACTTTTTTTTTTTCTTTTTCCTTTGATCCTGGTATTCCGTAACGCTTTTCTCATTGTTTGTCTTGGAGAATTTTAAATGGACGTTAAACAATTTCTTGGAAATATCTTTTCGTTTATGATTTTATCAGTAATGATTAATGAAGAAATTGAGAGTTGATTTTTCGAAAGCACGTTTGAAAAGGAACTACCAAACTTAATAATTTTTTCACTCTTAATAATTTTCAACTCGCTCGAAACTGTCAGACGAAATTCTTACCTCCAATGAAACACGAAACATTGATCATTCTCTCCGCACATTAGTCTAAAATTTCACAACCGTTCATTCGCATTTTTCACTCCAGGAAGAACGTGGATCATAAATCCCGGCCATCCAGAACCAGTACTTTCTTCGCGCGTCAAATTTCTCCGCATTAACCGGAATTACCGAATTTCCGAAATTCGTTTTTGACCTACAGAACCCGAGATCGAACACGGTTCGAGTACTCAATGCTTCTCTATTATTAAAATAATCTGCAATAAATTATGTATAAAATAAAATAAAGACAAATATGACATGAGAACTCTTGACAATTCTAAATAAAACTTTATTCGGCAAATCCAGATACAAACGAGTCGTCTTTAACAGGGAAGAAGTATCGTCCAGATAAAACAACATTTCGCCCGGTTGGGAAAGACCGTAATTTGCCAGGAAATAAGAAGTGCTGATCGTGACTTTGCGGCCACGCGACGAACCACGGAATACGAATATGGCATGCGCTTGAATACGAATACATATGTATTTATACACGCGTACTTGAAAGCTGTGACCGGTTCGGAACCCTGATTAATCGTTTCTCGCGAAAAACACAATTTACCCAGGCGCGCGAGATTTCTCTTCCGTTCCTGATATTCTTAAAACGCGCCTGTCACTGTGCGCCAAAGATTACACGTGCACCAAAATTATTGCACGCTATATCATAATTTCAGAGCAAGAATTCTCCTTATTCGAGAGAATAACATTCGGATTAATTCCTTTGTATTAATTTTTATTTATGCTTGAAAGGAAAAGTATAAGAAACGGTCTGGATAACACAAAAGTAAATTTGTCGACATTTTTCTTACTTACCACCCAGCTTCTTTGAGGAATTAGTTTACGTACCTGAAACAGAAAAAAAAAAGAACATTGAACGATTATTAACATAATTAATTATAATGATGAGATAAAACGATCTTTCTTGGAATGTGATAAAATGTTTTCGTAACGAACTAATTGCTTTAATAACTAATTACAATAAAATGATTACTAAAGAATTGAAATCCCAGCTATAAAATTTGCAATGAAAAATCCGTCATTAAAACATTGTGGAAAAAAAAAATGGCAATTAATTTCATAAGAGTTTAATTGAATGCAGCAGTATCAAAGCGTTATAAACTATCTTCATTTGCGCCAACGAATTGCCAGTTTAATTGCGTAACTCGCTGTCATAATCGACCACTTTCCTTGGCACGGATATGTACCATGTCATCGAACGAATAAATAAATACATATAAATAAATAAATAAATAAATAAATGTACAAATGAATGAATATGCTAAAGGTACAATGCAGGAAGTAATTTCCCGCGTTAAAAGTTGGATAGAGTGCATTAATTTTCATAACGGGAGTGGCGTTGATAGAGGTTGAAACGAGGCGTAGAAGTAGCCGGTACGCTCGAAAGCGTTAACGAAACGCGCGCAAGCAATTACACCTCGTATGTGCCACCGAAGCCTACAACTCTTCGTTATATATTATATTGTCAATAACTAAAACTATACACACGTTGTAAAGCTTCGGCGACAAACGCGTGCCAACGACCTATAACTATCATTAGTAATCGTATCGTAAATACTCCAGGGATTAATCACAAAAACATTCGAATCGTTTTTACCATTGAGTATGCTTTACGATTCTTTGTATGTTAGTCGAGGATTTTAGTAACGCTTCCTGAGGGATTATAAAAGAATTTATGAGTTTTGATTGAAATTTAATTTTTTAGAAGAGCCCCATTAATTAAATATCTTGGGGATAATCTGTGAACTATGAAAATGACTTGGGCAAATATTTGGACGTTTGTTGAAGCGGTTGATATTTGATGGATACAAATAGTCCTAATGAATGAGTTCAGATTAATTAGCGGTGTTTGTAGAGCGGCGCAAAAAGAGACGCCTTAATGTCAGGTTCGAGTGATGTACTTATTGCTCGGATTTTCCGAAGTGGAAAGTGAATCTAGATGCCTCCTACAGTGGTGTTATTAGAATTACATTAAGCCAGCCTTGGACTCGTATTGGGCGTCTACCAACGTAATGAATCACGCGAACTGACCTCCGGGGTTAATGACCGAAACGATTTCTCAATAATTGTTTCTACCCTGGAGTAGTCCCTGGAATCGCTGAAAGTACATCGTTATCTAACACAAAACGTGCATTTACATTCGAGTTATCGCCTGTTCTAAATAGAGCTCAAAGACGCTCGATATGGTACTATCGCATTCACACAGTTACTTTCCTGCAATTACCCGAGGACCTAAAATTTTGTATTAACATAATTACAATACACATGAATTATTGTGGCAAATTGTCGAGGATAATAATTCTCGGTTCAGTATTAGATTATTATTGTGTATATTAATTTTGTGTCTAACGTGATCTAACTTTGATTAATGATGCTATTGCACGAACAATGATAAAGTGAAAATTGCTTTTTACAAAGACACCATAATTATAAATAATTCAGCAAATGTATTTTCATATGAAAATCTGCAGTAGACATTTCCTATAAACTCTTATGATTTTATATGCAATCATAGAAAATGATCAATTAAAATATTTTGTACTTGAGAAAAAAGTCGTAAAAGAAGAGCTCTTCAACAATCTCAAGTAGTAGTCGTAACAGCTCAAGATCAGAACATTACAAAGTGATGCGATGTTAAAGCAGTCTAAAATCATTTACATAAATCAGTCATTGACACTCGCGGAATGTTTTGCATACGTTACATATCCGATTAATTATGCGATTATAGTTCGGGATTATTCAGCATTAGCATGTGAAAACACATGACCATGAATCTGTATCACTCTTTTTATTCATATTATAAAACATAGCAACACAGCAAACGCAACAGCAAACGCTGTTGAGAGATTAAGTTTACGTTTGACGCGTGCGATTAATGCTCATCTCGATCACGACTTCATTCCCACTTAACGTTACAAGCGAGCTATATTTGTCGGGAATTTCGATAAGTTGAATAGCAGCGAAGCTCTGTGCTTGAGTTATTCTCGCTTCAATGAATCACAACCGGCCGAGTATATGAATTAGCGATGTACTTTATTATGGAGAAATATGAAAATTGTAATGTAGAGAGGGCAGAGGAGGAAGTTTGTAATGGCTAGTAGTTACTTTAATTATAGTCGTTAGGTTGTTTAAATAAAGAGGATCGTACGAGTTTACGAGCTTTGCTTTCGTAGTACTTTATTAAGTATTAAGTTAAATTCATTAGGAATCATTCATTTTCTCCAACTATATATATATATTTTTTTTTTCATTGGAAAACTCGAGGTAATGATGATTTCAACGTTTATGAACATTTACGCCTTGGTAATTGAAGAATCGTAGACAGAAATGGGAGGAGCACATTCTAACCAAATGGGATTCTTATAAACTCGTACTGGCGTAACAAATGATTCTGGTTCATATAATATTGTTATGTTAAGTAGAACATTTCAATAATTGCAATTCCAATTTGAAAATTGTAAATTTCGAATCTATGATATCCTTCACAATTTTTTGAACGCAAATATGAACGTACGAGACAAGTTATTATTGGGTTTAACAAATGGCCGTTCTTCTCCCTGACCAGCGTAATTATCTTATTAACGGAAAGTAACTGCAATGAAGGGAAAAAAAGCCAATATCATAATACGCGAAAAGCACACGGAGGCCGATATAAATATAAATAATCCTCGGCAAAGCAGCGGCGGTCTGTTGCGTAATTTCCTCGCAAATAAATCTGAGTGTCGGGAGCTTGCATAAACAGTACTGCGATACGCGTGGGTACTTCATCGACTTCTTAGTCGGGCGCATCGCGATTATCCGGTTGATTAGTCGAGGAGGTAGTCGCGCCGGCAGAAACTCGTTTATACGACAGATAATAACCACGTATCGCGCTTAAATACAGATAAAATCCGATCGTAACGTTACACGTTATAAATCGTGTCGAAAAAAAATCGTCGAAATTACGAACAGATAACAGGGGATTATGAGCCCTTTATTTGAATTTTCTTCTTAAAAAGTCATCCGTTCTAAAACACCATCGCGAAGATTTTCTGAGATCCTTGACAGACAAGAAAACATTCAATTCATATTCATGTCAGTGAAAAATTTCCGCAAGAGTATAATGATAAATAAAAAGAAAAATTGCCGAAATGACGTGCAAATGAAAAAGTTAAAAAATTGGTATTCTAATGTCCAGTTCTGCTTTCTTGCGCACTTCCATATTGTAGTTTGCAGATTTATCATCGCCTCGGGTCTCAGATTGGGAGGTTACTGACTGCCGCGATACAGCCTTTATAGGTGTTTAAAACCAAATGTTGCCACTTAAACTCCGGGAAATTATTTTTTCAAGTCAATCTGCATTATTCCAACTGGTTTTACTTTGACCAACTTCTTATTCACGTCAGCCAAATGTTCGTTCGATTTCGTACGAAGAGCCATTTCTAATTCGTTACAAAGAGCCTGTGTTTAAATTTACATGCAGCTATCCCATATTTGGTACATTGTTAATGATGCTTTTGAACGAAAGTGTGACGATGAAAGGATTTCCATTTCGTTAATAAAGTATTTATATTTTGTTCCCTTTCCCTGCAACTCGTTAACCGAAGTAATACAAAATAACTTATTAGCTTATGACCCCCCTCTCAATGGTGGCAACGACTAATGGCAGGTTTCCACGGTTACGATTAACATTTCACGAGCGGGCGATGCAAGGTAACCTCGCATTTTCGAAATGGCATCCACGGATCGCTGCAGTCCGAGGTCGGGACGGTCAAATTACTCACACGCGTCCCCAGATGCCTTGCTTTCCTTGTTCTTTTACCATCGAACGAAACATTCATCAATCTCTTGAAATCATTTTAATAACCACTTTCTTGGGTTCTCTACATTCCACAATTTATAAGCACATTCACAGCCGCAATTTTCAAAGGAATTCAGTCGTATTAATGTAATTCCGATCGCTGAAATGATTTCATCAAAATCTCGGGATTGCGATACCGCAAAAAATCGTGCTTTTAAATGCGATGCTTTGGAATTTTATGAGGTTTGAATAACGTTGATATGATTTTCATTTGGATAAGTGCCCTTTTCGATTATTACGTAAGAAGATCAATTCCAGGAATCAGTGGGAACGTCATGTATAATTCAAGGTCTCGAGGCACGCAAGAGTGAAAAATGTCTGGCGAGTACAGTTACCTTTGGTTAGTAACTTGGATATCGTCGTGCGCTTTGGTCGCGGTTCAAAGTTCACACCCGAGGACAAACCCCGCAGCGGAAGACAAAGAGGCAATGTATACGGGTTCACTTTATCGTCTCAGCCGAGCAGTGGAGCGTACCTCCCCTGCACCTGCGAGTCGACGAACCACGCGCGTTCAGGTGCACGTTCGCAGTACGCGTCGATCTAAACAATCGCGATACTGTTTTATTCCTTAATGGCGTTAAACATTTCTCGCGAACATACTGCGATATGTTTTCTTTTTGTTTGTTCTTAACAATAAATATCAAAATTCAAGCGACAAATTTTATTGTAACAATACAAAATGTTCTAAAGATTTCATACGATGTTCTGTAGAATTTCGATGAATAACAATTGGTAAATAAATAGGTATAAATTTGCTGGGGTTGGAAAACAGAAAGGGAAGCATTGCATTTGCATACTTTTCGTTGGCATGAATGATTTTTCCGTTTGAAAGCTTGTGTGTGGTTTAGAAACAGGAAGTCATGTCGGCCACGTGGAAGGGCCGATACCCTTCCGCCGATAAGGATAACGAGCACGCGAAATCGACCTCACGAAGTCTCCATACTTAATAAATCACGTTTTCCCTGGATAGATAATCCAATCACGATCAGTGATATCTAGCCGATCGAATATCTTTCCTAATATTTATTATGTTTCCAGTAACCGTTCAATAGTGCATTTTATCCATTCCAACTATCTGTCCTTGTTCGCAAAGTTTACCACGAGTTTTAATAGGGGTTTAGTTGTTGTTTTGTTAGTGATTTCACGTGATTTTGCAAACTCAAGTTTGTACAGCGTAGTTAGAATTATATTTAATTAGAATGATGTTTACTAAAGAAGATTGGCTAAAGAAGTTTTTAACAACAAATCTTGCAAACACCATTTTATACACACACAAACATTATGAATGAAAAAGTTAATGCAAATTTTAACTTAGTGAAGAAAAAAAAAAAAAAAAAAATAAATAAACGCTGAAGACAATATTCATTAGATAAGATTATAAACCGTTAACGTGCTGTTGATGAAAATTTCCAAAAATGATTGTACACGCAATCGGTGCATTGGATCAGAACGTAATGGACGTGTGATCTTGATTGGAAGTAAAGCAAAGTTCATTTTATAAATCCTTGATCATCGAAGTACGAAACAATAGGTAGGAACACGTAACATCTTCACGATAGGGTTAGAATACGATCGCAAAGTCACGGTCGTTTGTTACGAGTGTAACGAGCAAAGGGGAATTGCGTCATATATGCATGTCTCTAGGCTAGAATGATGATAATGATTATGATGATTCGTCCTGTTGGGTTAACGGAGCATGTGTACAAGATCCTAAGGAAGCATCGGATAGAAAGAGAGGGGAGATATGAAAGGAAGACCGAGAGCAAGAGTGTTGTGTTTCCTTCTTTCTTCCTCTCTCCCTCCTGACAAACACACCCAAGTGGAAGCTGGGTGGCGGGGCCATAGCCCATGGGTAGACCACCGCGAAAGCGCAATCCAACCTTAATGACAATAACTGCTACAAGATATATAGTATATACATATATATTAAGTAATACGAGTACGTGTGCAGAATGTTTGAATGCGACGTGTGTTATTATCAACGGTGTGAATTCTAGAGACCAGTTCCTGATTGCTCAAATTGTTAGAGTAGATTTCGAAATCTAAGTCTTTACTTCGAGATGATTAGACGTAAATTGAACCGGGTACCGTTTTAAAGAAGCCGGGAAAATTTGTTATGGTGATTGGTTGGCGTTCTTTCTTAGCGTCAATTACTCGATTATTCATACTAATTAAATACTTTTATGAAATTACAAAGGTTGTTAAAGGTGACTCTTGTTTTATTCGATGAGAAATGAAAGAAAAAAAAAAAAAAAAAAAAAAAAAAAAAAAAAAAAAAAAA